>JAVLUX010000017.1:4792500-4995000 GCA_032164185.1 Moxostoma hubbsi | reverse complement strand
TTGAAACTTTCAATGACCACTATCCTATGAGTCATGCGAAAGACTTTATGTATTCCCTTCCCTGGTTTCCATGCAGGTCTAGGCTGGTTTGTGCTGGTTTTGCTCAAGCTGGTGGATCATCATAGCCATGCTGTTCACCAGCATGAATAAAGACTTTAATATTAATACATGTTCCCTTTCTTAAAAGACTCATGCATATTGAATTCATTCATATATTAATTTATTAATTAATGTAATATTAGAAAAATTATCCTTTACATCAATAGGATGTTGTCTGAGAAGGATTTGTAAATGGCCTGTGTTATTAACAGATTCTCTGGCATACAGTTATTTACCTCAGAAAATTATTTGTGCTTTGTGAACAGTTTTGTGAAACACAAATTGTGTGTAAAAGAATGCACTTACAATGGATCTCTGTGGGGCAAGGCAGGCATTACAACGGGATAAACATTACAATATACTTTACACCGTTTTGAAAGTATAGGCAATGGACTTACACATAATATGCTTTGACATGAGACAGATGGCATAAAATCACTTGTCCAAAATCAAAAAAGTCTCATAATCCAAAATCACTAATCTTATCTGTACAAAGTTATGCCTATAATATCCAACTTGTCAATTTCTGGCATGACTATGTAAATCCAGTATATTCCATAACCAGAATCAGAAATTAACCTTTTCTATTAAGGGGCCATATTTGCCCACTGGAATACATTTTTTTTGTTGTTGGTGGTTTTTCAAACAACACATGGTCAATGTATGTCAAATACTTTAATTAACTGAAATGGTACCTATGGTGTAAAGACCAATGACTAGATATTATGAAAAATACTAAATGTAAGATAAGAAATTTACTATGGGGGCATTTTTTGCCTCCACATTTTTTTTTACCCCCAACACTGGTCAGTTTTTGAACCTGACTGTAACTTTGGCAAGATATGTGCAAGGGTAACAAAAAGGGATTTTTTACGGTAATGCAAAAAATTAATAAATAAATATCCTACCTAGAACAGTAGTCCCACCTCCTCAAGGACGATAACTTTACAGTTAAATTACACATTTTATATGGAAGAATTCAGTGTTGGGGAGTTGCTAACTTCACGTAGCGACGCTACTAATTTAATGTTTCAGTAGCTAAGCTGCTTTTAAAACAGAGTAACTTTTCGAGTAGCGAAAATTTTTTTCTAGTAAGTAACTGTGTAGTGTGACCAAACGCTACATCATGTTGGCCAGATTATAACTAATAGCCTTCATTATTGCGTAGAAGCCAAATTTTTAGCAGCATATTTCTGTCTGCTGATCAAAATCAGCCAGCGTCGTCATCTTCTTTTTGTAACAAACAAAAATAGCGAATTACCGCCATCTACTGAGAGCTTATTACAGCTCACTTGGATATGAAGAGATCGTCTGATGGGTATGAAAAGCGAGCAACCACAGTTTGTTTACCTTTACGACGTCAATGACAAACAAGTCAGAAAATACAATGAGCATGAACCCAGGTGAGGGGAGAAACAAACCCCGAGTCTTTATTCACATTGTATCCACACTAAATATTATGTGACAAGAACAAAAAATGCCAGCCCAAGGAGAGTTTGTCATAAAAAGTTGATCTTTAGGGAAGTAGGCAACACCTGGCCACAGCAGGCCTGAAAAGTGTATAGTATAAAAATGTTTTTCTGTTTTTTTTTTAATAGTACGGAAGCTAAAAGATTATTTTTTTTCTGTCTCGTTTTCTCGTGATCTCGACATAACTAAGGTTGTTTTCTCGTGATCTCGACATAACTAAGGTTGTTTTCTCGTGATCTCGACATAACTAAGGTTGTTTTCTCGTGATCTCGACATAACTAAGGTTGTTTTCTCGTGATCACGACTTAATTTTCTCGTGATCTCGACATAACAAAAAGTTGTTTTCTCGTGATCTCGACATAACAAAAAGTTGTTTTTCCCTTTAATTTTCTATACAGTTTTTAATTGACCTACAAGGTATGAAGGACAATGAGAGATCCTTGGCAGAAAAGTACAATTTATTATATATAAATGTAAAGTTAGGCACCTTTCACATAGGCTAAATCAAACATATTACTAAACGCCAGGCAGCACATCACAAACACTTAATAAACGCGTTTTCGTCAATATAGCAAGACTCGCTTTCTTCTGCACTCAACAGGCGTCAAGAACTGCAATATGCGCGCACTCGGATCTAAATCGCGTCTGGCTTGACCGCAGTCATGCAGACGTCCCGGTCCATCAAGTTGGCTTGCAATGAAATTGACCAAACGTTCAGGGTCACTTTATTGTCTACGGCAAAGTTGTAGACGTGATAGTCTTCTAAGGTGTTTGACACTAATCTGGAAGTTGTCAATGACAACCAGATATCCTTATTGAAAACAACTTTTTGTTATGTCGTGATCACGAGAAAACAACCTTAGTTATGTCGAGATCACGAGAAAACGAGACAGAAAAAAAAATAATAACGCAAGGCCTCTTTTAGCTTCCGTATAATGGCGTCTGATCTTTTTTGTTTTTATTTTATACTGTTGTATTTTATTTTATGGCCATTATTAACTGTATTAATGTTACTATTCACTAAACGTATTAAATACATTTAATATGTTAAATTAAACACATTAAATGTATTTAATTAATACATTACTTAAAACATGCCATTAGTGTACATTTTGTAATTAATATTATTGGTTTGATAGTAACATTAAAAAAAATCCCCATTAAGTAGCTTCAAGCTAGCAAATTTTTGATAGTAACTTGTAGTGTAGCTAACTACTTTTTCAAAAGAGTAGCATGACTGTAGCTCAACTACTTAAAATTATGAGTTGCTTGTAGCTTGTCAAACTAGCTTGTAGCTTCCCCAACACTGGGAGAATTAATATAAGCGCTTCAAAAAAACATGTGTTAATGCTTTTAAATATTCCAGAATGCTTGGCCCCGTGCAGCAGAAAGCCATTGTAAATGTATTACTACTGTACGTACAAACACAAATTTTGTTTGCTTTTACAAACTGAGGGATGAGTCGAATTTATTTTCTGTGGTAATCACACATAGCTGGACTTGTTTTGAACTCAAAACGTTCCTTAAAATGTAAGTTTTGAACAGACGTTTACTCTGTTCTTCTAGCAAGCCACAGGCCAAAGCTAGCTGACAGTTAATCACTGCCCTGCCACTGCTAAATATACCCTACAAACACAGTAACTTCATAGCTAAAAAAAGTTTAGAAAGTATTAGGGGCTGTCATCTTACTTTTGTATAGTCATCCCTGTGCTATGTGTAGCACTCAGGCTAAAAGCGGCTTCTTGTGACTGTTTCTGGATGCCTTCAGTTTAAAAAAAAAAGGGTGGAAAAATCTTTCAGTCAAGGCCTGAGGACAATAATTCAGATATTTAGACGTTTAGTTGTTAACACACTGTCACAGGAGGTGAGCTTGTGTCATGTTAGGATATATGTGCTGTGCATGGTGATCATACTTTGTCATGGCTTTATACAGATAAACCTGTGGCCTTATTGTGACTACACCTCCCCCAACACATGCAAATGTATTTAAAGATCATCTCAATTTATTTGAAATATTTGATGGGAAAAATGTGTTTGTGTTACCAAATGTAAACAGGATTTTCAGGAGATCACTACATTGAAGTGTGTGTGTGTGTGTGTGTGTGTGTGTGTGTAACCAGCCCTGCTGTCTTGTTTTTCTAACTCCAGGTCAGTGACTCATGTTTAAATATGTCAACTTATCACAGAGACCGGAGAGTAATGGGAGACTCTTAGTGGCGCTAACAAAAACAGGAAATCCCCTAACACACACTCATGAACACATATTTAGAGATGCAAAGCACTGGCCTAATACATACAAAAAAACTTTGGTTTGAGTAACAGGGAAGAAAGGGCAGAGAGCTAATTGATGAAAACATTCCACTCCAATCTAATATGATCACACGGAAAGTCAACATGTTTTTTCCGAGAGTTCCAGTTCCATAGGATCGGCCACATTATGCGTCCCACTGACATGCGCAATCTCCCCTTAGACATATTTTGCATTGTGCTCTAGCGTGTTTACCTTCCCATGTGGAGCGTCCGGAAGCACATTGTGTCAGGAACGTGCGAGACCCAGGTTTCGTTCATGTGCTGAAACCAGTAAGTTATCGCGTTCGCTTCATCATGGACAAGCGGGATTCAGAGGCCTCTCTGGCATTTCCCTCTAATATTAAATTTTTACTCCACTGATGGTTAGGTTTAGGGTTGGGTTGGGGGTAGAGTTTATAACATATGCATTCTTCTTCACTGTATTACATCCTATATAGCAGAAAACAATCTGCTTCACAACTTGCTTTTGGCACCCCCTATGTGGAAATTTCACTCAGAAAATGGAGCTCACATGCACCAATGCGCCCAACTATACTTACTGATTTTGCTACTGGGGCAGTGTTTAGAATTTCGATAAGCACAGACTGATTTTAACTAAAGAAAGGTCAGCCTACTGTTTCTGATTTCACAGTGAGATTAGCCTATCGAATAATCTGTATCAATGTCTATGAAAGAAAATCTCTAAATCACACCCCAAAACACAGAAAAACTCATAGCGCATCCCAAAAATAGAATACAATACAACGGAGCTAATGGAACCCCTTAAGGAAATGTAGCTTTATTCTTATCACACAATGTATCAAATTAAATTTGTTATATTATTTATAATTGAAAATTGATGGAGCAACATAATCTGTGTGAAAAGAAATAACTAAAGGTTATTTCGATTAAAATCAAGATTTTAAAAAAAGATGGTGAGGGAGACTTTTACGCCACACTTGCGGTAAACTTGGGGTTAACATTTCAAGTATTCTATAAACAAACTAAACTCTATTATGATTGGAGGAGTCATTGTGAGCCCACTCTGAACATTTTTCACAACAAATCTATTCCCACCACTTAAGAAAAACAATGTGTTTAATGGGGGCCTTTAGCCCCTGCAATAGGGGGACTTTTTACCCCAAGTACTATCCTTTCACTTCTATCAGGAAGACACGCAAACTGACTGAAATTAAGATGACATTTATTTGATGAATATAAAACAGAAACGTAATGTCTCTCTTTGGCGTAAGCCCTGTCTGGCGGTCCAAAGTTGTAGTATTCGGAACGTCATATCCTGCCGGAGATATGGGGCAGGGGTGAGGAGCCTACGCCCCGTACAGGACGGGACTCAACTGGTGGTGGTGGGGTGGTGGAGGTTGCTGTGTTAGCACACTGAAACAGCAATGTGATAGATTGTGAGCAGACTTCTAAAGCAATGGCTTACATGAGACAGTCTTCCCGTTAGAACTATGCTGTGCTTACATTTACTGGACATTTATTGAAAAATGTTTGATTTAATTACCTTAAATAAAACTGAATATAATAAATGAGAAATCTGTCTCAACAGAAATGTGTAAAATAATACAAATGTGATCAAATTGCCTCAAAATTAACCTACAGACACTACATGCAAAGATCTAATGGTACAGGAATTTTTTTGCAGTGTATAGTGACAAACAGGAGCTTAGGAAAGTGCTGTGGTAGTTTTTGTTGCTATTTAGTGTTCTGGGAGAAAATAAAATCAATGGAGCCTTTTACCCTATGGTGCCTTTATCCCCAATGTACCCTTCAGATTGGTGACCCATTACTGTTTTGAAAAGTACACCTTAAAATGGGGATTTTGACCTGTCAAACCTCAGCGGTCTTGACTTTTTGACTGTATCAAACAATTAAAGTTTTACAACGTCATAGTGTTTACATACTATGGCTTATATATATATATATATATAATGAGTTTGGAAATAATGGGGTATATAAGGATTTATATTTTTATTTACAGTATGTAGCATAATAATAATCATCTCATTTCTATTTTCAGTTTATACACAAATTATAGTGTTGGCTGCATTGGCTCTGTAGGCTTTGGATGCCAGGGACGATGTCAGGGAGTACAGGGAGTACTGGGCGATCCCGCCAGGTGGCCGCGTTTTGCGGGCACAGGCGCACCGCAACCAATTTGTCCACCTGGTGGACCTCCGTGTACCCGTGGACCGCCCCGCCGTCAAGGGTAGTGAGAGCGGACGAGCGAGGAGGTCTGGTTTGGGCAGTAAAATGTGCTCTCCATGACTTTGTCAGCTTGTGAGCGGTGCCCTGCTGGAACCAATCGTCTAGCTGGAGTTCCGGTCCAGCCCAACGCTCACGGCAGCCTGGGCAATCTCTCATCCAGATCTGGGGGTCCGAAGGAGACAACAGACTGGCCATGGGGCAAGCCGAACTTGCATCGGACCCAGATGGGGCAAACGAGCATACTGGGGGGCAGGTGGTTCATGGGGATTTACCTGGCGAAACCGCGCCCGCTGCATTCCCCAGATCGTGTTCATCGCCAGCCGTGCCAGCCTCAATCCCGTAGGAAGAAGGCGTGGCGCAGTGGGCGGCTGAAGTGGCTTTATATAAGGATTTATATTTTTATTTACAGTATGTAGCATAATAATAATCATCTCATTTCTATTTTCAATTTGTACACAAATTATAGTGTTGGCTGCATTCAACAAAATCCACTTCTATTTTTTGTGCAAAATTATTCAGCCTTTTTACCAAAGTTATTGTGATAACAATAATCAAAATAAAATAAATATTTGGGGAAATACAAGTTTATTAACCGCAACCAGCCTTTGAACCCAAACTAGCCTATTTTTAGTTAATTTTATTTACTGTAATTTAATCATTTTTAATATTTTATAAAAAAAAGTCTGGGTTACTATTGTAACCCCCATTCCCTGATGTAGGGGTCTCTTCTGAGAGCCTTGGTTACCTCTGAACTTGAGAAAAGGCCAATAAAAAATTGGTGAACAGAATTTGCATGTCCCTCCTCCGGACATATGGGTATAAAAGGAGGGAATCGTGCATCTGTTTAGTCAGGTTTTTCACTGAGGAGCCGAGAATAAGGTTTGGCCATTACAGCCAAACAGTACAGTGTTATGGCAAGCTTATAGCTCAACTGACTCTAGTGGCTCAAAGGGGGCTCTCTGAAGGCAGGAAAGGACCACTGCATGGCGCATCTAAGGAACCTGATGATCAGGTTGTGCTTCCCTAAGGACTTACCACTGCATCGTGGTGGGCCGATATAACGGCCACATGGTCTGCACTTATATAGTGCCTTTTTAACCTTAACGTTATTCAAAGTGCTTTACACTGTGACTAATTCACCCATTCATGCACACATTCACACACCAATGATGGCAGAGCTGCCATGCAAGACGCTAGCCTGCCATTGGGTGCAACTTGGGGTTCAGTGTCTTGCCTAAGGACACTTCGGCATGTGTGGGCCGGGAATCGAACCGGCAATTGGTGGCCAACCTGCTCTACCACCTGAGCCACAGCCGCCCCAAACCTTCAAGGTGGAGGGAGACAGCTGCCCCTCCAGCCTCTCCTGCAGAAATGAGAGCACTGACCCAACTGCGCACCTCTGCGGGTCTTCAGATCGGGAGACTGAGTCGAACTCCATTCCGAGAAAAGAGATGCTCTGAATCTGGAAGAGCTTGCTCTTTTCCTAGTTGACCTGAAGCCCTATGCGGCTGAGATGCTTGAGCACCTGGTCCCTGTGGGCGCACAGTGACTCTCGAGAGTGAGCTAGAATCAGCCAGTCATTGAGGTAATTTGGTGGCCAATGGCTCTGTAGGCTTTGGACGCCAGGGACGACGTCAGGGAGTACAGGGAGTACTAGGCGATCCCGCCAGGTGGCCGCGTTTTGCGGGCACAGGCACACCGCAACCAATTTGTCCACCTGGTGGACCTCCGTGTACCCGTGGACCGCCCCGCCGTCAAGGGTAGTGAGAGCGGACGAGTGAGGAGGTCTGGTTTGGGCAGTAAAATGTGCTCTCCATGACTTTGTCAGCTCGTGAGCGGTGCCCTGCCTCGAGAAACCAATCGTCTAGCTGGAGTTCCGGTCCAGCCTAACGCTCACGGCGGCCTGGGCAATCTCTCATCCAGATCTGGGGGTCCGAAGGAGACACCAGACTGGCCATGGGGCAAGCCGAACTTGCATCGGACCCAGATGGGGGCAAACGAGCATACTGGGCGGCAGGTGGTTCATGGGGATTTACCCGGCGAAACCGCGCCCGCTGCATTCCCCAGATCGTGTTCTTCGCCAGCCGTGCCAGCCTCAATCCCGTAGGAAGAAGGCGTGGCGCAGTGGGCGGCTGAAGTGGCTTTCCCTTGGAGGAAGGAAAGCCGCGACCGCAATGCTGCCATTGTCATGTTCTCGCAATGAGAACATGAACCATCCATAAACGCTGCCTCAGTGTGATTGCAGCCTAGACATGTGAGGCAACGCCAATGACCTTCAGAAGCGGGGAGATATCTGCTACATCCAGGAACTACACAAAGGTGGAAAGTCATCTTTAAAAAGACGTGTCATTTAACGGCAATGTGTATTGCTCTAATAGAGAAAAATGTACTCTTTTTGAGGGTAATGCTCTTTTAGAAGTGCTGTCGAAGCGCCCAGGGGCGTAGTCTGCACTGCTGTGCAGAGGAAGAGAAAAGCCACTGGTAATGTGCCATAAGATCCAACAGCTGTGCTCTGGATGAGGTGAGTGGAACAGTCGTGAAAGTCAGCTCGCTGATCACACAACCGCTCGACTCCAAAGAAGAAATCTGACTAAACAGACATGCCCCAAAAATGGTTAAACTCATATAAAAAAATGCTACTTTATTACCTCAGTGATCTGCGTCTCTTTTATTCCACTAAAGAAAATTCAGTCAAAGTTGACAGTGCCACTTGCTGCTGATTCACCTTTACAGCTGTTTATTAGAACTAAATTACAGTAGTTTGTCACCAGAAGTACTGTAAGGGAAATCTAGGATTGATGGATGTGTACTCTGTGTCTGACACTTTTGTTTTTCTTTGTTGATGTTTTAAACTTTCTAAGCTTCATGAGTGCCATGGAAGATCTGTTAGGTGAAGATTTGATTTGTAAATGTTTTTGTGGCATTGGGAGAGGGAAAAAGAGAGTTCAGGTGAAAATATGGACATTTGGCTAATGAAAATATGTGGATTTTCTTGAATGAGCACAGACTAGGTATTTGACATGGACATTGGATTGTTTTCACTTCCTACTAGGTATAGGGGTTGCCAGTCACAAGAAATCACTGTAGTAAAACAAAACAAACAAACAAACAAACAAAATACAGAATCCATCCTGCTACTATCAGCAAATCAGGACACGTGGCAATCATGCATGCTTTTGAGTGACTTTGCTACATTGCACTTCATGTTGTAGGCTAACCGTCGCAGATCAGTTTCTTCAAAGAGATTTTTTTTATGTAAATTGGATGTGCTGAAAGAATTGGACGCTTTTATCCACATGCTATACTTATTTTTTGTAATGATTTTTCAACCATATGCATGCAAGCCTACTGTATTCCTTGAAGCTGGAGTGTGTAACTTTTTCATTGTTAAAATTATTTCTTTGCTCCCAGCTTATGCAGAAAAAACTATAAGTTTAAGAACTATAAGAACCACTGTCTCTCTCTGTTTGTTTGAGCACACTGTCCTGCCTGACACAGCCACACTGACGTGACACACTCAACCAATGGTGTAAGATTTTGTGGCACTTAACGGAAACTACACACTTCAGCTTTAACGTCTAGCTGACCTGAGACAACAGAAATCTACATAAAAAAAAACAATTATCACGATTAGACACGCTGTGCTCCTTGGTGCATGCACTGGCAATGCAAATGGACACACTCGCCTAATAAGAAACAGCTTTATTTTAACAGTTCTGACACTTGTGACTCTTCATTATTTAAAATGCAGTTAATGTATAGAGCTCATAATCTAAACATCAACTTATTCAGGAACTTATGCTGTCATGTCTGCCGTATTTTTAATGATGCATTTTATTACTGAAAAACAGGGTAAAGTTGTCAGTATTTAATTGGAGTTGTGTTTTGTGAACACAAAAAAAAAGGTTATTTGCTTTTAATGGCTGTCTAGTCAAAGTGACCTCAAAATAAAAAATACATACACACTGTAAATACATTTACAGATACAAATTAGATTCATAAATTTGCTTTTATTCATATGTTAATGATTTTCACAGTTGGCTATTTATTCCAGTGTTCTTTAACTCCTTCCTCATTCATGTTCCTCATTCAAGGGCATAAATGTTGACTTTGTGACAGCTTTTCAGCTTTTAGATAAAATTTCGCTTTTGTAACATGAGACATGGTTTTGTTGATGTACTGTTAATGATAAATAGACTAAGCAAACATGCACACACTTCAAGCATAACATTGTCTCTGTGCTGTTCTGATCTGTGCACTTTTGTATGATGTCTAATGGAACTCTGCTAAATGCAAATCAAATTTGGACTGGAAATTGTTCTCTCTAAACATACCTGCCTTTCTCTTTCTATCCATCTCTCTTTCTCTCTCTCTAGGAAGTGAAAGGCTCACACTTGTCCACCAGGAAAGTTGCAGACAAATATAGTGGTTTAGGGGACAAAATGTCAAATCAGGAATCAAACGTTGGTGACTGTGAGTATATTTTGTCTTTTCCAAGTTATGAGTTTAGTATGGCATTAGAACTAAATAACTTAAAAATAACTTAATCTATCTCAATAGAATTTGATTTAACACTAATTCTTTTAATATTGAACACCACATTTTGTGATTTCACCCTTTAGATGTTTGTTTGGTTAAAGGCTAATATAGGAAATGTGACTAAAAAAAGGTGATTAAAATGGATTCATGCTGTGTTTCATCATTTATATCAAAACGAGCCAAGCAGCACACGTTCTTTATTTCTGGTCTTTTCACTTTACACTGTCTAGGATTACATTTTATGATGTTTGCAGCAGTTCCTTTTGTGTTTTTATAAAGGTGACATGATTAAAGACTTCTCACATATCTGTCTAGCATGATGACAACTGTGATGACAGACTTCAGCTTTAGCATGCATGCATGTATGTGTATACATATGTGTATGTGTGAGTGTACATGTGTTTGGACTTCTTCTATATTTTTGTTGTCATGACACCTTTTTCCTTCACTTTGAGTTTAAACAGATACATTCTTAATCAGATATTATATCCTAGATTTAATTTGCAATACATTAGATTTTGTGTACATGTTTGTGAATGTATGTAGTGTCAACAGCATGCTAGTGGGAGGTCTGGGTAATTGAATAGATTTGTCTGACAGGTGAGCTGATTTGTGTATGGTAAATGTCTGTGTGTGTCTCTCTGGTTATTCCTCTTTCATTCTTTAAATCGGCCAGTCATCTCGTCTTTTAAATAGACAACCTTGTTTATGACCAGTCCAAACATGTATATATGCAGAGCAAACAATATCCTCGCTGGGTATTTATGATTTGAGTGTTTGTAATGGCATTTTATGTTATTTTAGTTATTGTTAGTTGAGAGGCAGACCTCTAAAAGTGACTATTACCTCCATTAAAATGAATGAATTCAGACGCATTTATCCAAAACGACTTATCTGCAGCATTTTTATAATTAAAAAGATAAATCATTACCTTGTCGCAGGTCACAGACCGTTTTATTAAACAGCTTCACTGATTATAATTGATGCGATTTAATATTCCTGAGCTTTCCGCTGAGGAAATAATTGTGAGCATCTAAACAACAATACAATGTCATTGCCTCTCAATGTGCTAAGTATCAGCATATTCACCACTCATTATTTTCACATGCAAAAGAGCTTGTTATTCTCCACAAAAGTTTGCCAGAAGTTTGCAGCTCTTCACCTGTAGCGGTGAACTTGCAGCAAACCTTTCGTGACAATGAAGAGTTTGCCGCAAAGCTACATTTGCATATGAAAATACAAGTTTGTGGAAACTCCAGATTTTTTTTAAGGGGTTCTTTAAAAAAATACTGTATGTTAACTTAGAGCCTTATTTAAAGGAACCGGTAATGTTACAGGAAATTCTTCAGGGTCAGTAGCGTTCTAATTCCTTTGTTATGGTTTACACCCTTCAAATGGTCTTTATGTTAGAACATATATCTCTCTACTGTCTAACGCAGGGGTCAGCAACCTTTTTGACATGGAGTGCCATTTTTTATTTTCTGGTCAATGGTCTTATTTTCCTTATCCACACACATTCAGGGTGATCATGAGGAAGGATTACATCAAGTTGGTAAATGGTCTGCACTAATATAGTGCTTTTTTTAACCTTAGAGGTTACCAAAGCACTTTACACTGCCCAATCACCCATTCACACACACACACTCGTACACCAATGTGGCAGAGCTGCCATGCAAGGGGCTAGCCTGCCATTGGGAGTATCTTGGGGTTCAGTGTCTTGCCCAAGGACACTTCGGAGTCGTGTGAGCCAGGAATCGAACCGCCAACCCTGCGATTATCAGCCGACCCGCTCTACCACCTTAGCCGTAGCCGCCCCAAGATGTCTAACGTCACAGTAGATTTTGCTATTTCATGTTTTGGAGGCATTGCTTCAAGCCCAGAGTTTTCAGACCTTGTTTTAGTTTTATTGATTAAACACCACTTAGCAACAGATTCAACAACGCTTGCCTTTTGAGACAGTAAACACAGGTATCAGGCATCCACAGTGTCTGCAGAGGCACTAAACCCATGACTAGCTAGGCCTAAAATAGAATATTATGAAATATAAGTAAGTGATAATGCACGATCAGCTGGTCATTATCACAAAATAAACCCCGTCAGCATAATGAGGACCCTTAAGAAAGGTATCATTGTGCTTATTACACAGGCCACTTACCATAAAAATATATAAATGGATAAACAATATTAATGAGTTGGAATTATTTTATTATGTCAGAAGAATGCGACTGTGGAATGATAGAAGAGACAGGAAATCAGTTGCCTGAGACAAGGGTCAATTATACACAAAAAAATAAAAAAAGAAGAATAAATAAGTTCACTAAACTTAATTAAATTGAGGAAAACTTTTCCACGCGATTACATTAAATATTTCAAAAAAAGAATAGATTTGAACTGACTTGTTCTAGTTGTACAAACTTAAATACAATTTGTCATACCAACTAGATAAGATCTAAATAACTTAAGTTTACATTTACGCATTTGGCAGAAGCTTTTATCCAAAGCGACTTACAGTGTACTTATACAGGGACAATCACCCCGGAGCAACCTGGAGTTAAGTGCCTTGCTCAAGAACACAATGATGGTGGATCCCGTGGGGATCGAACCAGCAACCTTCTGATTACCAGTTATGTGATTTAGCCACTACGCCACCACCACTCCTTTAGTTGGTCTAACTAAATTTATTTTATTAACCATTAGTATATGCCAGGTGAGCAAGTGAAGTGACACTGAAACTGTTGCACTGTCAGTTTGATAGTAACCGCTCATAGAACTAAACAGCACTCAATTCAAACTTCACCATAAGTGAGGGTCCATCCTCAACCTAAGACCAAGCAGCAATCTTCCCCACAATGCTAACTCCAAAAACTCCAGCCTAACAAATAATAATTTTAAATGCCAATATAACACAACATTAAACATGAACAAATCTTTTCCTATTGTTATCTTACTCAAAAATGCAAAAAATAATACTTAGCTTCAACATTTGTTCACCCTGTCCAGTCCCCTGCAATGCATGCTGGGAAAAGGAAATCCCCTGCCCAGTTTCATAAACACTACAAAAAGTATTCATGTAGTCCTAACTCAAATTGGTCAAGTAAACTTACATTTTACAAATGTAATTGGATAGAACGTAATGAAATCAAGACAAAATGTTCTAGAATTAAGTTGCTTTAGTTCATTTGAATTAAGTAAACTGAACAACTGGCAAAAATCCCTTTTATTATTTTTTTTTAGTGTATAGATTAGAGAACATTTTAGACTATTTAATACTATTTGACTTTCTGGATCTTTCTGGAAGTGTTTTATAGTAACCAGAGCTTAGAAGCAAAACTGCTAGCTGATTTGCCATCTTCTGTTGAACCACTTTATATTTCATGCTTAAAGCTAATGTATGTAATTCAATGTTTCAATTATTTCTTGTATCCCAGCTTAATATGCAGGGTTAACTAATAATAAACCATTTGTAGGTTGATTTAATCTATAAGTGTAAGACTGGGGCTCTGAGGCACTATCAAAACATTCCTCTGTTTGAGCAACCCATGCAGCTCAACACAGCAACATTGGTTCAACCAATTGTTTGAATTTTGGATGAGACAATCTGTTCAACCAATGGAAGATGGAGAGAATCTGCTGGAATCTGTTTGAAAACAATGACTATTTTGGCAAATCTATTTGGTGACGCTAATGGCCCAGAACAATTACACACTTCAGCTTTAATTATATAAATTTAAACATGTGTTGTTAGTGCCTCTTATGAAGGACAATGGTGAATGACCCTAAAATCTCTCAGAATCTCACCCTCAGACAACAAGGTGCCCCTCTCTCCCTTAGCGTGTCAGTCTCTCTTTTTGCCTGTCTGTCTCTCTGTGACTTCAGGTTAAGGGAATGTTGTGTAGCTTATCTAAAAAAAGGCCAGGCAATCTTTTAAAGAGGAGGAGGGTAATGGTAGGGGCTTTTGAAATACAAGCAGCTGTCCCAGCCCTCCATCACTCTGAGGTGAACAGGATAGTAGACTGGAGCTGGTCTCCAAACTTACACACACACGGACGCTGGGTGTCTGGGGATCTCCAGGTGGGATCTGGATTGTTCAGGTGACACTTAAGGAACATCGTGCGAACATAAAGGAAACGTTAACTCAGTAGGTGAGTGATGTTCAACTCAAGTGGTGTCTGCTGTAGACCTGTTTGTAAGATGCTTGCCTTAAAGTATATCTTTAAAGAAATATGGGACTTCATTAATAGTTTGACAATGGTCACAGTGTGGATTTTTAAATTACCAGTGGGCGTTGTGGTTTCTGTAAAGCAGTGAGAGTCATATATGTCGGATCACAGTGGGCTCAGAATAGAGTCCTAATGACGAGTCTCTGAATTTAGCCTGTACGCTAATGCTGCATTTCATAGAATAGAGTCTAGAATATTATGGGCCTACTGACGTAACACACTTACACACACTCACACACGCATACCCAGTACAACCATACATGTGGCATAGTCTACAATACTTCAATGGAATACCGACAAAGTGAACTTCTTTTTATCAAAAGTGACTAAAAGACAGTCAATCTACACTAACACCTTCTATTTCTCTTAGCTCTAAATGCTTTCTCTTTGCAAAGCACAGAACTGTGATGGCTAAAGTAATTTGAGATGTAGAAATCTTTAAATGAAAGACAGAACAAGTGACAGATAAGATTGTAATGGCTTTGCATTATAGGAAGTCCATTTTCCTGGGACATCTCTCTCTCTCTCTCTCTCTCTCTCTCTCTCAGTTTAAAATAAGTCTTCTTTAATTGCCCTCAGTACTGTGGTTATTTCACATTGTGGTAATGCTCAGAAGTCTAGAATGCCGCCTGCCCCTGCAGTTCTAGATTCTTGGAGGTTTTTCTGGACTGTTTATCCCTACATCCATGTCATCCATCTTCCCTCTGATGTCTTCCTCTTATCGTCATGACAAAATGACTGTGTGATCTCTCTGTCTCCACATCCCACCGTCTGTGTGTTTGAAATGTGTTGGATAACTTCAGGTGTAGAGTTTCTGTTCAGCAGTTAGTAAGGCATGCTTATTCTGGATCTGAATCACCTCTCTCTCCCTCTGCTGGGCTAACTTTACACTGGCATGCTCTGAATAACTGCTCTGCTAAAATTAACAGTTTAGGGAACATGTCTTGGTCACATGGTGATATGGTCATGCTTTACTGATGCAAGAAAATCAATGTGGGTGTATGGCACAGTACAATGTTCTGGCCTGAGATCATCAGCGAAAAGCATTTTAGGGCATACTCCTTACTTTACTCCTCACCTTCTCTTTAGATGTCATTTGATCTCATTTAACGTAACACAAGATCACATAAAACTCTAATGATGACGCGCGGGAGCAGCACTGCAGTCCGCGCCTGACTGAGGAGAAGAATAATTACATAGCTCACAGTCCAGATGCTTTCTAAACTTTTCCAACAGCTTCCGGTGATGTAGATCGCAAAGTATGAGGGAATTATAATGCATAAATATAAAACAAGTGAAATAAGATAAATAAGCGGAGCTGGAGCTAAACTTGCGTGTCGAACGTTTTTAAAGGAAACAACACAGTGTTACATCTTTAATCCAGTTAAATGAAATTACATTTTCTAGATATTTAATGTGTTATAGCTTTATTAAAGTTCAGAAAATAAGGAACCGTGTCATGTAAATAACTACAAACTCTGAAACTGGCATTTCTCTGTACGGTCAACGCGAATGTCCTGATCTAAGGGGGAAACTGCCCCAAGCTGACAGCTAGATTATAACGTGATGGCTCGCAATTTATTGAATCATAATATATGCATCACTGTGTATCTCTTATTGTGAAGAAAACTGGCAATATGCAGCTTTATTAATAAGAGAGAGTTTGTGTTTTGTGAGTTAAAGATGGATCGAAATGAACAGAAAGGTAAGAGAGGGTAGTCTTCACCCCACTGCAACAAAATACATATTTGATTTGTTTTTGTTTTGGATTGTTGTTTTTTTTAATAATTTCTAAAACTATGTGCATTTACTTTAGCAGCTATACTCTGAGAATGAATATAATATAACTGAATATAATATTAAAAATACATACATTTAAAAATATCTAAAAATATATGCATTCACCTGAGAAGAAACATATAAGATATTTAGACTTGCTTTTAAAACTTATATGATGCTTCTCAAGTAAATGTATCTTGAATTAAGGATTTTTAGACCATTTTAAATGGAAAACAAGACAAAAAAATTTTTTTACAATTTTTTGCAGTGAATAAAAAGTTCAGTGAATGTCATTAAGAGATATTTTTAAAAGATGATTTTGTCGTCTTTATTGTTAGTAAGCACGTTTAAGCACGTTTAATACAACATTGTAAGTTGGGCCACAAGCTGAATAATCGGTTAAGAGCTAATGATTAATCATTGCAATAATCGCCGAATAGTCGTCTAATAAACGTTAGATTAATCGATTATCAAAATAATCGTTAGTTGCAGTTGTAAGTTATATGTATGACATAAGTTGTATGTTAACAATCTATCAGAGCTAGCAGTGGTGATAACTTGAGTGATCCAGCTTTGAAAACAGACAGTGATTTACGTCTACTATGTGCATGTATCATGACATAATCTCTCATCCTGTCTCACCTCATCTCTCATCTTCTAACTTTAGATCAATCTCCTGTCTTCATCTCCTGATCCAGATCCATCTATAGACACAAAGAGAGTTAGCATTAGCTGTCACAATACATCCCTGTTGTCAGTTCGACTTTGTCTGGCTAAATTTACACCTGAAATTTTAACAGATGATGTGATCTCTAATCTATCATTAGTTTCCAGAGGACCCACCGTGACATTTACCTCACTCAAAGTGAAGAAATGCATTTATTTATATCACTGTTTTTGTTTTAGATATTGGGAAGACTGGGGCTAGTTGTCACATGTGAAAGTTGTTGGGCTGTATCTCACTAACTAAAACGTTTGAAACACTGGCAGTTAACAAAACTCTAACATTAGAATTTTTCGTGAATTCTATCCTCCAAACTTAAAATTACAATATCATCTGTTAAAAGCAACATTGGGGCATGTTGTCACAAAAGATAACCATGAAGGCTAAAATGAATTGCATCTTTTGTGCAATGATTGTGGATATATATATATATATATATAGACATTGAACTTCCACAAATAAACCTATCCTGAGATATATAGTACTGAAGTAAAAAGTGTGGCAACTACCTCCAGTCTCCCTTATACAGGATGATGCCAACTCAGCATCCCGTTTGTGTATGTATTTCAGCTGCGGGCAGCACAGGTGTTCTACCATCAGGAGACACACACACTGACGGTGAGACTGTGCCTCTCAAGCAGAGACTGGCACTTTATCAAGCTGCCATTACTAAGGAAGATCGAAGCCCGTCTGTGGTACGTAACACTGATACATGCACATGCACATATACATTTAGACATGCATGAACATATGTATCTTATTAACCGATGTGTGGGAAAACTATACAAAGGTTTTGTATTTTTTTTCTAAGGTCTCCCACTTCCTATTAAATATTTACCACTGTGTGAAATGTCCTTGCAGCTGATGTAAGTACACAGTGCTTAAAGGGTTAGTTAAACCAAAAATCTCATAATTTACTCCCCCTCATGCAGAGTCCTGCACTGGTCCTGTTTTGTAAACCCGCAACCACCCCTCACCCACAGTCCTTAATAGAACACCCAAACCGTTATCAGACAGCAGCAATAATTGAATTCTGTTCCTGACTGTTGCAGTGTTTCATATTATTCTTGATAGTTCTGCACCAGGTGAAGTTTCAGCAAATAAACAGTGCCATGCTTTTCCACCTTGTGCTCTATTGTACTAAGGGGCTGCTGTGCCTTGTTAAAACTGTGTATGTTAACTGTTTCAGTACAGTTACAAATGTTGCCTATATGCTTACATCAAATATAGCCTATTGCAACAGTACTTGCTAAGAGATGAAATGAGATAGTAAGCAATTTCAGGTTTGGCTTCAAATCTGACTGTATCGCTTAGGCCGTGTAGAGTCGGGCCACATGGTCTCGGGAGCGGTTTCATTTTAAGACTCGTGCAGACCTCTACACGACAGCACTAGCTGAAGTTTCTCAAATTTACCTCTCAAAATACGGAGCCTTTCGTGTCAGATGATTGTACGTAAATGTCCAATATGTCCAGCGCTGATTGTTCTCTGTGTTCATAAATATCCCGATACTTTTTTACTGTGTGAGAAACCAATCCAAATGATTCAGGGAGCGTTCTGAACTAATTGTACTGAATCACGAATCGATTCAGACCATTTTGCAAGCCCATTTGTCCAATTCACTGAAAATAGACTTATTCATGCACTAACCGAAATACTGGATGTGCATGACTCTTTCATCTGCGGAACACTTTAGAATAATATTTCAGCTCTGTAGGTCCATACAATGCAAGTAAATGGGTGACAACATTTTTATGCTCCAAAATCCACATCAGGTCAATAAAAGTACTCCAGACACATCTGGTGGTTAAATCCACACCTATCATATCGTGTCTGAACACATGGATCTAACCACTCATATTGATTACTTTTATGCTCCCTTTATGTGCTTTTTAGAGCTTCAAAATGTTGGCATCCTCATGCACTGAATAGACCTACAGAGATTAAATATTATTCAAAAAATCTTGATTCATGTTCTGCAGAATAAAGAAAGTCATACCCATCTGGGATGCCAGCAGGGCAATTCAAATATAATTTTCCATGAAATGTTTATTTTTTAATGAACTATTCCTTTAATGGCTGTGTAATTCACAATACATACATAAAATACACATTAAGTTCGATTGACACTTAATAGATCTCATATGGGAAATTTTTATATTTCAACATCAGTTAACATCTGTAATACACTGTGTACACAAAATAGTTACGATCAGGACCTTCTGGACCAAAATGTCTCCATTGAAACCCATTAAAACGGCAATATTTGATCCCAGTGCCATTAAAGCATAAAATCATGAATTCTATGATATTATGCTTTCATTCTGGAGTGCTGGCTTCAAAATTAAAAATTTTAATATTTCCACCAGATGGCACCATTTTTCTCATGTTTAGCCTATGGAGCAAATACATGCTTTTTTGCTATTTTCTCTTTACTGTATTATAGAGCACTGCAGGCCAATTTAATTAATGATGCAGCTAAACTTGTGTGGGTATGTTGGTATGGATGCCAGAGTGTGTGTGTGTGTGTGTGTGTGTGTGTGTGTGTGTGTGTGTGTGTGTGTGTGTGTGTGTGTGTGTGTGTGTGTGTGTGTGTGTGTGTGTGTGTGTAAAAAACAACAGTGGCATTATGTAAACAAACTGGCATTTAAAGGGTTAAAATCTGAAAATGAATAAATATTTGGTAGTTATGATCAGGACTGATGTTGGTTAAAAAAACGAATTGAAAGTGGAAAATAATATTAATATATAATATTATTATGGGATTTTTTTTTTTATATAAATATACTTATATATTTTTAGCGTTAAACAGGACTGGGTGGGGTGCAACTATATTTACACACACACACACACACACACACACACACACACACACATACACACACATGTGAAAGTGTATGTTTTATTTTATATCCTGTATACAACCATTTTAAACACATTTAAGCTAGTAAATTGCCATTTTAAAAAGTACAATTGTAATTTTCTTTAATATTGAACTTGCATATGTAATAATACGAGCTGTCACTGTTGGAAATTTCGTTTTATCACAAATTATTAACAAGTTGAAACCTAAAAATTAAGGAGAATTACACGTATAACAATTAAACGCGTGTATTATGAAAAATGCAGTGTGAAGATTGCCATCTTCTCCCATCAGACTTAATCCACCACTCTATATTTTTTCCTCTTCTGGAAAGTCATTCAAATGTAATAGTTGATTTTTTTATTTTGGTCTTGGAGCAAATGGGTAAGTGAAAATAATATTTGCTGTGATCTCCCATTCACCGCTGAAGGTTATTCTGCAAACATTTACTTCCGCGTTCCAAAGCCCGGAGTGTGAAAAAGGTCGATTTACTTACTTGGGTGTCAGAAAAAATACATTTAGAGGACAGACAAAACACCTCACTAGCATTTCATGTAGTAAAGGGGTGCTGTAGACTCCATACCATCAACTCTTGGTGAAAAATACTTTCTGTGCTCCCACACGTAATTCATTTTGTTCGATGCTTCTTAGTAGCTTCAATACAAACAGGAAGTTAGATGACAAAATTTGGAAGAGCGGGGCACGGATAAAGGGCGGGGCTAAATATGGTGAATACACCTGGTTGTTCTGTATCTGTCTCTGAGTCTGTACAATACATACTAATTTATTCATAAATAATTACTATTTACTGTAAATGCTATTTATTCTCAAACTGAATACGGGTATGACTTGTAAAATCATAATGTGTTCGGTTCTATGCAAAGAGTCATGCAATAAATAATTAATCAACAAATCCTTCAAAAGCTATAAAGGCTTTTTATATCAAAGCTGGATACAGATATACCTTGTCGTATTATGATGTTAACATTGGAATGCACCCTATAGAAGAACTACATTCATATCTCAGATCTGTTGCACTCTTGTGTTTAAGTTTATATAAGCACTGTACATGTTTAATGTGTCATTATTATGTGTTGTAAGGTCATGGACAGCTCTGAGCCTTGCTCCCTGCCAGGCGGTCTGGCCAGCATAAAGAAACAGTTTGAGAGCCAAGAGCTCAGTTCCTCCTCTGCATCTCAAAGCACTGTTACCCAATACCACTACCAGCAGAGACAGGTAGTTTAACACTTAAAATATCCAAAATACTCACTCATATTCATACAAAACATATCTACAAAAAAGATACCACCATTGCTATATTCAGTCGTATAAGCTGTAACCACCAGACTGATTCCAGTGTTTAACATTCATATCACAAGGCACTGAGCAGCACTACTCTGTTTTATTATTTCATGCTTCCAGCAGTGCCTTAAAAATTGTGTGTATGTCTTAACAAGTTTTTTTTTTTTATCTGAATAGGAGGTGGTGAGCTCATCAGAGGTGACAGTGAGAAGCAGTGCTAAAGAAAGCAGTACAGCAAATGCTCAGGTACACAAACACAGAGAGAGAGCGATGTATATTCTATTAACCCCACAATGCAGGTGATTTCAGGTTTTACAATCCTTATATACATACTCATAAACACAAACACAAGATTGGCTGACATATTTATAATAGGTGCAGTGTTAATGGTAATATAGATTACTAAACAGCCTATATTTTTTGGTTAACACATTCATTTCCACGCAGTGTTAAATTATGAATGTTTAAGTGATGGTGTGCACTGATTTCATATCAGGTTTCCCTGGACGAGAAGATTCATCATAGTGTGGCCACAAGTTTTGGGGATCATTATGATGAGAAAGGTAGTGTTTTCAATCACAAATTGTGAGAAGAGTGTGGGTTAGGTTTAGGTCTTTTAATAATTTCTTCTCATTCTATGGAATCATCTTTTACTCTTAACAGTGATGGTGGTTGGAGGAGAGAATTTGTCAAAAGTTTCTACCCAAGCTCTAAAACAGCAACATGAGAAAAGTATTGAAGAAGCCACTCCTCCCAAACACATCAAGGTAACAATAAAGTGTGCTCATAAAAAGGGTGTGATTTTCCCACAGGGTGGGGTTAGTGTCCCTGCCTCTGCTTGAGATAGCGCCCCTTCTGGTCATTCAGTGTACATCCACAGATGGGATACGTTTTATTCATGCTTCTGGTCAGACTGAAAACATTTCCCATATCTGGCAGCAGATGGTACAATTAAAGCCTAGCGCACACTACACAACTCACGCTCATTTCATTTGATGTTTTAAGTCACCGCGATAGATAGGTCTGCGATGAGAAGTCGACCACATTAACCTATCCCGATGAGCGAGAGACCAACTGTGAGCAAAAGCCAATGAAATAGCAAGAGGAGAGCAGTGCATTGAGAAGCAGGAGAAACATTATAATTATAAAATTTAATTAAATTAATTTCAGCATTTCAATAACAGACACGAGCCCTTCTTTCATGTTTTTTGTTGACTTGTTATCATGCTTAAACTTTGCTGTTGCTATGTACACGAGTTTGTGAATGAATTTCAGCATATTATCTTTAAGATTCATTTTGGCCGATACAATTGAAACAGGACAACGTTGAAGACAGCTGTTCCAGTATCCATTCACATTTTAAGTTTTGTACACTTCAACCATATTCAGAGGCATCCGAAAACTGATGTGAGAACATTGCGCTGCGTTGTGCCATTAAAAAAATAATCGACTGATTTAAACCAATTTAAAAAGTAAATTAATTGGCATAAACAAGAACTTCTTTGAGAAACACACACATCTTTTTCAGCTAAGATAATACAGTTGTTCCGCTAAAATAACTCTTTATTTCTGCTCTAAATTTCATTTTTGCGCTTAGATTAAATGAAAGTATAATTAAAAGAAATGGTATGCTGGTTTTTAATGCTTAATTATCATGCAGTAATTCAATGACTAAATGTTTGACAGCTTATCCTAATGCCTCAGTCGCTTGTTAATGGTTTACAGTTAATCAGACAGTTAATTGTTAATACGGTTAATTGTTTTAATTCAGTCACATTCCGTTAGTTTCAAACTTTTTTCTGTGATTTTATTCTGTATGTGCATTTAAAATGAATTTCTATTTCATTCATCTAAATTTCAATCATGCAAAAGGTTGCACCATTCTGACTATTCCATTTATGCATATTTCTAGATCTCATATTTCTATCTTATATTTTATAGCTATCGGTTTTACTCTACTTATTTATGCAAATAACTGATTTGGTTTGACAAAAATAGAATTTACAGTAAATATTATACAAATTGAAATGTATTGATCAGAAATGCTTTTCTTTTTCTTCTATAACAACAAAGATTGATCTTGATTACAACCAGTTTCCATGGGCCCCAGTAAATATTTCTTCAAAGACGTCTGCAACAGGTAGCTATGAGACTGTGGCTGTCACTAAAACACTGCAAGAGACCTCTACCTCATCTGTGGCTTCCTCACAAAATGAGCCAGTGGAGCAATTCCATCAACCAGTATGTACCATACATCACCTTCCTTCCCAAGTCCCAGGACGTTGTCCTTCCCCTAAGCCAACAGATCAACCTACTACAGCCAAATATGCTGTCAATAAAGAACAGTACTCCAAGCAGAGGAACCTCTATGAACTTAAGCGTCTCTGCAAACACATTCACCCTGAGGTGCGCAAAAATCTGGAGCGTGACTTCTTTACTGAGGTGACGGAGACAGAGCACACCTATACGGATAGTGATGAGGAGGTGAGCAGAGATGTTCAGCAAGCACGGTTTGTTTTTGAGAACAGCGGCAGTACCAGTCCTGGCAAGTGCATAAGCCCAGAGAGAGAGTATCTGGAGTGGGACGAGATCCTGAAAGGTGAGGTACAGTCAATGCGCTGGATGTTTGAAAACAAGCCGCTAGATACTATTAAAGATGGCACACCAGATGAGGATGAAGGCAAGAACATAGCCCAACAGGAAATCATTGCAGGTAAAGATGTGAGGTATAACACATGGATGTTTGAAACACAGCCCATGGACTCTCTAGGTACAGAACAAACAGAATCTGCAGAGCACAGTGGAAAACTAACAGAGCTAGCCAGGGGAGATGTCCAAACAGCAACATGGCTATTTGAGACACAGCCTCTGGACTCATTTAGCAGAATTTACCAAGAGGATGAACAGGAAAGACAGGTGATTTGTACTAAAAACATTGCAGGGGGAGATGTGAAGACTGCTAGGTACTTGTTTGAAACACAGCACCTGGACACCCTTGGTCATACTGAAACTGTTGACGAAAGTCACTTTCTGCAGCTGAAGTCAGAGCTTGAAGAGGTGAAAGGTGAGGTAAAGAAGACGACCAAGATGTTTGAGACACAACCCATGTGTGTCATCCGGGGTGACTCTGGTGAGATGCTGGAGATTACCAAGGTACGACGTGAGGAGACTGAAAAAGGTGATGTCAGGACATCACGCTGGCTCTTTGAAACTCAGCCTCTGGACCTGATCAGCAAAGATCCAACCAAGGTCAAATTAATCTGTGGCGTCTCCATGGAGGAAAATTATCAGGGTGGAGTCAACAGGGGAAGATGGCTGTTTGAGACAAAGACACTTGATCAAATCAAAGATGAGGAATTGGAAAGCACAAAGACTCAGGAGGAAATCACAGGTGCGGATGTAAGGAGACATTGCATGATCTTTGAAACACAACCAATGGATAAACTGAATGACAATACCAATGCAAGACCAGTGTCCCTAGAAGACATCATGGGTGGTGACGTTAACACTGCTAGGCATTTGTTTGAAACAGTGCCAATGGAGAACCTGAAGGAGTTATTAGAAGTAGGTAAGCTAACAAAGGTGGTGGCATCAGAGGAAGAGAAAGGCGATGTGAGACACCAGAGGTGGTTGTTTGAGAGCAGACCTCTTGAGCAGATCAGAGAGGACAAGAAAGAGATTACACGGACTGTTAATCTGGAAGATCTGGAGAAGGGTGATGTCACTAATTACAAGGAGATATTTGAGACTATGGATCTGAGCAAATGTACAGATGCACAGAGGATACAAGTGGAGGGGGTCACCAGCGGGTCAGTGAAATCAAATAAAGTGTTTTTTGAGTCTGCTCCCTTGTATGCTGTACAGGACAGCTCAGGGCACTACCATGAGGTCAAAACCGTGCGGAGAGAGGAAGTTGTTAAAGGGGACGTGAGGAGCTGCAAGTGGATGTTTGAAACCCGTCCTATTGATCAGTTTGATGAGAGCATCAATAAGTTCCAGATAATTAAAGGAATTTCTAAAGAAGAAATCCAATCTGGTGATGTCAAAACTGCCAAATGGCTTTTTGAAACCCAGCCACTCGATGGCATTAAATACTTCAGCAACTTAGAGGAAGAGGACAACAGGAAGAATGAGATCATTGAGATCCAAAGGGGTGACGTCAAAACATGCCGATGGTTGTTTGAGACACAACCAATGGATGTCTTATATGACAAATCAGAGATAAAGACTGAGGACACCACAGACGTACAGAGAGGAGATGTTAAAACATGTACCTGGCTTTTTGAGACTCAAACACTTGACAGCATCAAGGATATGTCTGAGACAATACTGAAAACGTCCACAGTAAATCAAGAGGATGTACAGGGCAAGGATGTACGTCTAGTGCGTTTTCTTTTTGAGACAGAGAACCTGGAAAACATCACAGATGATAAGGATCATAGTGGCTTTAAGCGAATCACTGAGATTGACATTCAATCAGGAGACGTATCAAGGATGAAATACATCTTTGAGACACATTCATCTGATATCATGACTTCCACATCTGAGGAGACTATGCAGAAACTGAAATCCCATCAAGCAGAGGAAATTCAGAAAGGAAATGTGGTGAACTGCACCTGGATGTTTGAAAACCAACCAATTGATTCCATCAAGGAAAATTTGGAGGACTCCAAAGAGGTACGCACAGTAATGGATATTCAAGGAGGTAATGTTGATAAAGGTCGCTTCATTTTTGAGACATGCTCATTAGATAAGATTCAAGAGGAGGCATCTGATACTGAGATCAGCAAACTCCAGAGCATCATACGCAAGGAGATTGAAAAAGGTGATGTGAAAAACTATACCATGATGTTTGAGACTCAACCACTGTATGCTATAAGGGACAAAGAGGGACACTTTCATGAGGTTACAACAGTCACAAAAGAAGAGATTATGAGAGGAGATGTGCTTGGGGCAAGATGGTTATTTGAGACAAAGCCTCTTGACTCGATAAGAGACATAGATGAGGTTTATGTCATTAAAGCTGTTACTGAGGAAGACGTCCAAAAAGGAGATGTCAGCACCGCCAGGTGGAGGTTTGAAACTCAGCCTCTAGATGAGATTACTGAAGATATGAAAGTTACCATTAAGACAGTCGCAGACATCCAAGGGGGAGATGTGAAATCAAATAAGCAGCATTTTGAAATGGATGACCTTTCAAAGAAATACGTGAAAACTGTTAGTGTAAGTGAGATTCAGAGAGGTAACGTGAGAAGTTCCACATGGATGTTTGAAACTCACACCATTGACAAGATCCGTGGTGAAGGTTCAGAGTACAAGGAGATGGAGAAGGTTACACATGAAGAAGTGGTAAAAGGCGATGTTAAACAGTCTGTGTGGCTCTTTGAAAAAGAACCACTTGACCGCATCAAGGAAATTGATGGAACAGAAAATGTCACTTCAAAAGAGGAAATCCCAAAAGCAGATGTGAAGACAACAACATGGCTGTTTGAAACCACCCCCCTGACAGAGTTTAATGAGAGCAGTGTGGAGAGAACGGAAATCATTGGTAAGAGCATCAAGTCTACCCTGGAAGAGCTGTATTCTCAGAAAATGGTTGAGTCGCAGGGTATTCTGATTGAGGCAGATGAGATTGGAGATGTCAGAATGGCTAAATACAAACTTCTAAACCAGGAGACCCCAGAGATCCAGAAAGAAGAGGTAATACATGGAGACCTGAACAATATTATGATGAACTTGCTCAACCGACGAGAGATAACAGAGAGGGGAATCACCATAGATAGGGAGGAGAGAGGAAACATTAACTTAACTGTCCAACAGCTTTTCACCCAAGAGAAGGGTGGTAATGTGGTGAAAGAGGAGATCCTCAGAGGAGACATCCAAGAGGCTATTAATAACTTGCTAAAGCAGGAAGGATCTGCTAAAAGTGGCATTCTGATTCAAGAGGACGAGAAAGGAAATGTGAGAATGACCATCTACTCACTCCTAAACAAAGAAAGTGGAAGCAGTGTTGAGAAAGAGGACATAGTCAGAGGAAATGTCCGTGGAACACTGCATAGGCTGCTGGGTAATGCTGATGAAAAGGATCTGTCCTCTAAGATAACCGTGGGAGACTCAGAGAGAGGAAATGTCAGTTTTTATTCTACTTGTATTGAGTCTGGGGCATTGGACTACCTCAGGCAACTTCAAATAGGGGCAGATGAAATCGTTGAGGAAAAAGTGAAAGAAAAAATTGTCGGCGGTGACATTGAACAAACAAAACAGATTCTAAGAAGTAGCCAACAGACAATAGGACGAACTGTTGCTGAAGATGATATTGTTCCGGGTGATGTTCATAATACAGTACAGGTGTTTATGATGGAACCCCTGCTTTCCCTGTGTAACGTGCAGAAGGAGGAGATAGTAAAGGGAGACTTGAGAGCAGCCCTTGACTCTCTTTCACAAGCTGTAAACCAATGTGTTGTCACTAAAAAAGAGGAGATAGTCAAAGGAGACATAAGCACAACACTTAAGTCTCTTGAGGAGGTTCAAAATAAACTCAAAGAGGTAGAAAAGCCTGAAATTGTTCCTGGGGATATTAGGGGTGCATTGCAGTCTCTTGAGAAATCAACATCTGCAAAGACTGAGGTAGTAATTGAAGATTTGGTCCCAGGAGATATCAAAGGGACCTTGAAATCCCTAGAGATAGCAAAGCAGGCAGTAAAAGAGATAGAGAAAGAGGAGATTGTTAAAGGTGACATCCATACTGCTCTGCTTAGTCTTCAAGAGGCATCAACTGAAAAGAGGGCATTCCAGCACCAAGTAAGTGAACAAGGTGATGTGAAAGGTACAATTCAGCTCTTACTGGAGCCTACGTCATCCCCAAATATGCAGAGGAGGCCAAGCACAGAGGGTGATATAAAGTCCTCCATGAAATCCCTTTGTGAACAGGAGCAAGTACAGATTGAGAAAGAAGAGGTGATTAAGGGAGATGTTCAGGGTACCATAAAAACCCTGATGAGGAAGAAAGAGCAGTCGAGCCACAAATCAAAAATCAATCCTCATAGAAAAGCCAAAGCTCCCAAGAAAAATCCAGTTTCTCCTCAATCATGTGAAATCTGTGAATGCATAGCTGGACGTACAACTGAAGAAATGCCAGCAAATCCACCTACAGTGAAAAACATTCCACAAAGCTGCATGCAAAAGACATTAGAGATCAAATCTTCAGAAAGTCAAACATCATCTGAGAAGCATAGTTCTACTGCAAAACAGATGACTATATCTGGTCAATCTGAGTCCTCCCAAGACTCTCAAAATATTGTGAATGAACAGCATATCAAGCAAAAAGAAAACACTCATAGTCCATTGCTATTAAAGAAGAAGAATTTTGGAGGTCAGATGAGTGAGATAAAAACTGAAAGTACAACTGTGTCTTCAGCAACAAGTGCATCAAAGGAGGCATGTTCTACTGCTAAACAGATTACTACAGTTAGTCAGTCTGAGTCCTCCCAAGGCTCTCAAAAAATTGAGAAGGAACAACATATCAAGCAAAAAGAAAACACTCCTGGTCCAGTGCTATTAAAGAAGAAGAATTTTGGAGGTCAGATGAGTGAGAAGAAATCTGAAAGTACAACTGTGTCTTCAGCAACAAGTGCATCAAAGGAGGCATGTTCTACTGCTAAACAGATTACTACAGTTAGTCAGTCTGAGTCCTCCCAAGGCTCTCAAAAAATTGAGAAGGAACAACATATCAAGCAAAAAGAAAACACTCCTGGTCCAGTGCTATTAAAGAAGAAGAATTTTGGAGGTCAGATGAGTGAGAAGAAATCTGAAAGTACAACTGTGTCTTCAGCAACAAGTGCATCAAAGGAGGCATGTTCTACTGCTAAACAGATTACTACAGTTAGTCAGTCTGAGTCCTCCCAAGGCTCTCAAAAAATTGAGAAGGAACAACATATCAAGCAAAAAGAAAACACTCCTGGTCCAGTGCTATTAAAGAAGAAGAATTTTGGAGGTCAGATGAGTGAGAAGAAATCTGAAAGTACAACTGTGTCTTCAGCAACAAGTGCATCAAAGGAGGCATCACAAACTCATATTAGCATTAAGCAAACTCAGGAGAAAAAGTCAGTTACGCAGGTGCAGACAGCTGTGACAACAGAACACACCACCATAACCCAGAAGCAGAACACCAAAAATGTCAAATCAGAGAAAAATATTAAGAGCTTGAACTGCAATCTCAGTTCCAAGGGTATGATCAAAAAAGTGAAGCCACATCCAGAGATTCACTTTCCCCCACCTCCAACCTCCCCTCCACCTCCCTCTGAATCAGAGCTCTCTCTGCCTCCTCCTCCATCTCCAGTGGCAGAAAGTTATCTCCAGCCAGCTCTCTTGCCATGCCCTCCTCTGGTTATGAGACAGGACAGTGACCTTCCCCCTCCACCACCTCCACCCCCCATCATGGAAGCAGACACTGAATTCTTTCCACCACCTCCTCCACTTCAAGACCTTCTGCCCCCTCCTCCATCCCAACAAGAACTCATCTCAGTCACCCAGGTTGGAAAACCAAAGGGCCGACCTCTATTCAAATTGCCCAAACCTGAGCCTCCTAAGGAAACACAGCCACCAAAATATAAATGGCAGAAAAAGCAAACTGCTCCTGCTCCACCACCTCCTCCTCCTCCTCCATCTGAGCCAGAACAGGGTGAAACAGTTGCATCAAACATAGCCACAGTCACTGAAACTACAGAGAACGTAACTAAGCAAAAAGGACTGGTTAAAACTATTGAGCCTACAGCTCAATCTGTTACTAAAGCTTCCGCAGTCACTCCTGTACCATCAACTGCAGCTGAGGAAACATCACGCCCTAAAAAAATATTTGTTCCACCAATTAAACTGCCACCTCCTCCTGAGCCTGCTGCTCCAAAACCAAGACCATATGCAAGTAAATTCAAAACTCCACTGATGCTTGCAGAGGAGAGATACCACAAACAAAGAGAGGAGGTTGAAAAGAATAAGGGAGAATGTACTCCTACTTCACCTCCAGCTATGTCACCATTTAAGGTCAGTGAAATGAAGGCTGAAACAGAGTCAAGCACACAGAAAGTTGAACAGTCCCAATCAGTTCATGAACAGCAAGAGCAAGCTAATACACCAGAGCCTCTACAGAAGCCAGCCATGCTACCAAAATATACAGCGGAAAAAGCTGGTCCCCCAAAAAGTCCACAACCCCCTCCAAAGCAAAAGCCACCTGCAAATTTTCAGATAAACAAGCCCTCATTTCCCAAAGTTGGTAAGAAAATAACCACAGAATCATCTAGTGTTGTTTCAGATAAAAAGCAGGAATCTGTCACTGCTTCCTTAGAGATTAAAAGCCATCCAGCCCCTATTCCTGAGCAGGTTGAGGGTGTGAAAGCTGGCCTGGTACAACAAGAGAGTGGTCAGTCCTCAATAAGTCTGATCACTGCTTCTGTTCAAGCAGAGGAGATCAAAAGCACAAAAAGTTGTGTGGCCCAAGAGGTCAAGAAGGTTCCCACTCAACCCACAAAGATCCCAAAAGTGACTCCTAGCTTTAAAGTGAAAACTTTTAAGGTGGAAACAGTAGAAAAACAGGAGGGCAGAAAGGGCACATCTCTGAAAGAACAAACACTCAGAGATGCAGGAACACATAATGTCTCTCAAGTGTGCATGGGTCAAGAGAGCTTCCAAAAATCAACCAGTGATATGGAAAAGACTGACGTAAAAGTTGAGAAAAAGGAGGAAGTAAAGCATGCCAATCAAGATGTCAAAATGGAGGTCAAGCTAAAGAAACAAAAACAAAAATCATCTAAGCAGCTACCACCTGAGATACCAAAACCATCATTTGATATACATCAAGTACAACCATCTGTTTCGATGGAGGTACATCAAGGAGAAAGGCAGACAGCATTCATTCAATCCCATCAGACTGTGAGAGAGGAACATGTCCAGATTCATGAAGAGAGAATGGTCAATCAGAGTACAGTTCAACAACAGAGCACTCAACAAAAAAGTCAATTTCAGACTAAGAAGCACGTAAAGCCTGCACCACGTCCTCTAAGCAGAGAGGAAGTCGTGCAGCAGTCCATACAGAAAGAGAAGCATGATAAAATGGAGACAGCAGAATCAAAAGGGTCAGATGGTTTAACCTTTACAACTGAAAGCTCTCATACACAGAAATGTGATGAAATAAATAAATTGTTGAGTTATATAAAACAGTTGGAAGAAGCCCCTGGAAAAATCAATCCAAACACAGCAAAGACAATGCTAAGTTTGGTTCCTGATTGGCTAGTCGGTTCAGAGGAGAAGAACGATTTAAACCGCATTCAGTTCAACAAGCAGAAAACAAGAGAGGTCATGGCCTATATGCAGAACCTTGCACAGGCTAAACTGATTTTTTTAGAAGGAAGTTTGTCGGTTTTGGAGATGCCAAAGAGTGAGCCAGCACAGGAGAAGAAAATTGCTGGTGGAGCCACACAGAAAATATCAAAAATTACTATCGGCTCTGCGAAAAGAGATACTCAGAAGAAAGTAGTGGAGGAGAAGAAGGCAGAGTGGCAGAGTGAGTCAAAAACTACAGAGCTCAGAATGCCACCAGAGCTAAGAATGCAAACACCATCACCCACTTTCATCTGCATTGAGTCGGCCAAGAGGACAGACTCTCCCTTTAGAGTGACCCCATCACCCCCTCCCTATTACAAGTCATGCACCACACCAACGCCTCCACCTCGCAGGTCTGATACACCGACACGCCTGAATCAATCAACCCCTTCTCCCACACTGAGTCACTCTGAGAAGCTAGCTAAACTAAGAGATACAACAGCCAAACTCTCTCAAGGCATGACTCCACCACCCATGCCTTTGCCTGAGCATATGTTGAAGGCCCAAACAGACTTGGAAGGGTCTCGCTCTTCCAGCCGCTCAGAGATTAGCATGGAGACATACATGATGGAATCATCTTTGATGGATATCTCAGAGATCCATGGTGACTCTATAATGACCGTTAAAGACAAGCGTGAGTTCTTTGAGGAGGCTCAGAAAGCGGACAATAATCGCACATATGTACGCAAGGGTCCCATTGACATCCCAGAGCGTCTTGGACCAGATGCAGAAGACAGTGAGCTGGAGATCCAGAGATCCACAGATGTCCATGAGAGAATGTTAGATAACTTGCCCAGGGTTGACCTGTCCAAGCTTGTTAACAAGTTTGAGTCTCCACAGCCTAAAATTTATGCTAGGAAGGAGCCTGTTGTGATTGCTGAGAGACTTGAAAGTGACACAGTAGAAGCTGAAACTGAGAAGAAGCCAACACTTTTGGAAGATATACCAAGCTTTGATATTAAAGCCCTCAAGAATGTCTTTGAAATGGGTGAGCAAGCCCACCAGCACACAAGGGAAGAAAAAAAGATTCTTGAAAAACATGAAGAATCCATTGCCCCAACAGGGTTCTCAGAAATGAGATCTGTATCTGAGCACTTCTCCACTGTAGATGAGTTTGGAAACCCTGTAACAGGGTCAAAGACTGAGATGACTTCCCACTCTCAAAATGTGACAACCCGCTATGATCCACCAACATATGCAGATGTAGTCAGACGGAAAGTTCCTGTTCTGGACGTTCCACCTGAGGCCTCTGCAGAGGAGTTATTGAAGAGCTTCCAGCAGACATGGGCAGAGAGTGAAAATGTCTTCAAGAAATTGGGCTTCAGTGTGTCTGAACAACACAGAACACAAAGTGTTTCACACCAGCACCAGACTGTAGTAACCGGTAAACCTGCGTGATGAGCATGGAAAAGTTAACAAGCATATGGAGTGATGACTAAAACAGTGTGTTTGGATTGATAAATAATCATGACTTGAGCCCTTTTTTCTACGACAATAAAAAATGTGGCTCTAAACTTAGTTACCATTGTCAAAGTAAATATGATTGCTTGAAAATTTGAAGGTTTGTCCTTAAGATTCATGTAGGTTTATACACGAGGTCCAAAAAACATGTTTGTGTTTGTATTGCACCTGTGTGAAAGTGTGTAGTGCTAAAATATAAATTTATTTCATTCCAACACCTTTACTAACAACTTCGGTGTTTAATTAGATATATTCCTTACCTTACACACCTCTCTATCATGGAAAAATAATGCAACTGCCTGTATAACTGCCTATGTGAGTGTGTATTAGTGTTTGCAGATTGATTTAAATTGATTGAACATTTTCTGATGCTACCCTCTCTCTTTGACAGAAAATACGAGTGCCAGAGTCCGAACTGTGTCGGGGATGTCGGAAGACAGTGTATCCCATGGAGTCTCTCATAGCAGACAAGCAAAACTTCCATAAAAGCTGTTTTAGATGTGCCCACTGCAGCAGCCAGCTCAGGTAAAGGTTTTTACATTAATAGTTGTTTTCCACATTTTAATGGGTTAAAGCAATTAACTAGTTATAAAAGGTTCTTGGTGAAATACATAATGATTGTATGTAGATGCAATATCAAATGTGGAAAAGTCAGGGGAAGTGAATACATTTTATAGGCTGTATACTGCAAGTATTTTGAGGGCAGGTTGAACATACCCATACTGAATCCTAACATATTACTTCAACAATCAGTACATTTACATGCACTTTAAAAGTCAGATTTCAGTTGGACTAAAACATTAATTTTTCTTTTTAAAATGTCATGTAAATGCTTTGTTTTTGCAAAGTCAGACTGTAACTCAGCTATGCAAAGCCCACGGCAACTCAATTAAAAATGTTCATGTACATTTACTTGAGTGGTGAGAATTTTAGAAGTTTGGTCTCTCAATAAAACAATTTGAGAGAGCTTTACTAGATGTTTCCTTTTGTTGGCAGTAATAACAGTGTGAGTTGTTAATTGTGCTATGTCAGAACACAATCTACAGCGCTCTAATTCTTTTCAGATTCATATAATGATTCTGTTTATCTCTCTGCTTCAGCCTTGTAAACTATGCTTCTCTCCATGGACGTGTGTATTGCAAGCCACATTACAAACAGCTTTTCAAATCTAAAGGCAACTACGATGAAGGGTTTGGTGAAAGGCCCCACAAGGAACTTTGGGGTACAAAAAAACAGAACAACTCGTCAGAGACAACTAACATGAAAAACAATCCTCCTGACAATTTTAATGTCAGAGCTCACAACCCAAAACCAAATGACCCAAACACTACAGAGGATATGCCTGGGGATAAGCTGAACAATGACATTAAGAAACCAACAAATAAAATTGCAGTTATGTGGCCGCCTCCCAGTGATTCCCCAAAGAAGTCTTTTAACGTGGAGGATGAAATAAAGCTAGTGAAACCTGCCTGGCCTCCTCATGGTGAATCAGAACTCTCAGGAAAAAAGAATAATGAACCAGCAGTAAACAAGAGGCAATCTCCAATTACTAAACAAGCAGAAAATGGACCCAAAGACAATTATGGAGGGCTTGTTGAACACAAGTATCTGCCAGAAGAGTCATCTACAACTGCTAAAAGAATGCCAGAGCCTGAAGAGCCAACAGGAACACAAAATCCCAAAATAGCTGAGGTTGCAGAAGATGCCAGTGCAACAGGCAAAGCCATAGAGACCTCAAATGGAAGCCAACGGACCACAGAGCAGACAGCTGATGAAACAACTCAAACAAATGTGGCAAAAGAGGGACAGGACGTAAATGGACAAAAAGAGGAGTTGGAGGTAAAAACAGAGGATAAAGTTGAAGAAAGAATAGAGAATGTGAACACAAGTGTGGGAAGTGTAAATGTAAATGACACTGATGAAAATGGAACTAAGGAAAGTGAAAAGCAAAGGGAAGTAAATGAGGGCAAAGAAGATGTAAAAGTGACAGTAATAGATTGTGAAATACCAGATGGCCAGACAGCCAATGGGAATGCAAACAATAATAACAACAACAACAGTAACATTTTATTGGACAACAAGGTCATTTGGGCATCAAAGGACATAAAAGAAGAACCAGGACTGCTGGACTTCTGCTCCTCTGGGCCATTTCCTGCTCAGGAATCATTTAGTAAAGACACTATCAACAGTGATATTAAGGCTTCTGACCTTTTCCAACAATTCTCACCATGTGCCAAATACTCAGAGGACACGATAAAGGCAGAACAAGAACAACTAAATACAAAAACATTCGCCAGCACGGAGAACGATTACAACCCAATGTTCAGTGCTTCACATTTCCTAGATGATATCTTTGCAGGTTTTGATGACACTTCTAGCTTGTTGCCTGGATTTAAGGATGACAATTATAGCAAGGAATCAGCCTCATCTCAGCTGGATGACCTTCTGGATTTTGGAATAGAATCAAGAGGGGAGTTGAGCCAACACACAGAGGCGGAAATTAGGAGGAATCCATCCCATAAACATGACACCAATGCTGCCCGACTGTTGGGAGATAGCAGCCTTTGGCAGGATGAAAGTGACTTCTTGTCCATAGAGGATCAAATTAAACAAAACCGATATTACGATGATGATTGATTAAGATGTACGAATTCACACTCTGTCGATCTGCCATACAGCCATTTACATATAAACAATCAAAGCTTCTGTTAACATCCCTTATCAGAATGGTCTCAAACTCTGTTCGTGGAGAGATAAATGTTAGCATGCTTGTATTCTTATATCCTTAGCTCGTAGCAGCCTATGCATTTTAACCACATTCAGAAACTTTTAAGCTTTATTTAAAGCACCTGGTGTGCAAATTGGGGAAATATGATAATAGTGATTCTATTTGTTTTTTGCTGTAAACATTTCACTCAGTATTCATGTATCTTTGCCTGTGCCTGTTTTTTCATGCCTGGAAAAGTGCAAATATTATTTTACTTTCTTTGTAGAGCATACATAGAGTTTTATTTTTGCTTTTGTTTGATAGAATTCCTGACAGTTTTCTTTTAGGATGCTCAGGATTAATTGTTTCCATTATCCTGCAAATGCATTGACAACCAATAAAAAATATGCTTCTGGAATTATCAGCATTATTTTGTTTCAATAGTTTTATGTTTTTCAATTTTCATATGACATGTTTTGCTGATTCTGATATAAAGTGTATTATCAGACACTAAAGTTCCTTTTGTAAATAACTTAAGTGTCCAAACCCCTACCTATAAATCAGTAGCCATGTAAATCAAGGCGGATGCTGGTGCAAATAATGGTATATGCAATTTACACCCCAGAGCAATAGTGTCAGATATTATTTGCACACCTGCCCTGGTGCAAATAGTGTCAGATACTAATTGCACAAATATATACTAACATAAATTATATGGGCATCACTGCAGTGTGTTTACTGTGCTTATTTAGGGTCCCATAAACACAATACATTAACCCCTACCCCTAAACCTATCACAAACTTTACCTTGGCTTTACTACAGTAACCATAGTTTCACCATTTTTGGTAATTTGTTGTAAATTTACAGTAACCATCAAAATTAACCATGGCTACTATATTAACACTATATTACTGTAGTAACACCATGGTTAATTGCATTAAAACTATGATTTCTGCCACACACACAAAACATGGTTACTACAATATTACTATAGTAATACAGTGGTGTAATCTACACACAAGCAATGCTGAGCCATGGGACCGACATTCACTGTGACCAAATCACTGCAATGAAATCAACATTTATAATATTTTTTATCAATTAATTGTAGTGTTAAAGGAAATATTAAGAGTGGAAAAAGAAATCAGTTGGGAAAAACAGTGGAACAAAAGGCAGAATCAAACTGGTGTTGCTGACAACACTGCACAATCACACACTGTCTTTACACCCCACACCAATACAGTGACACCTATTATCTAGTTTGTCATACATTTATGTGGTTTCACCAGACTATTACAATTAAGTATAAGTGCAGGCCAAAAAGGGGATTGAAATGTCCAAAATAGGGGGTGGTTTCTCCAGAAGGGGGTGGGGTTACTCCAAAAGGGGGTTTGCCCAACTCCAAAAGGGAGCGAAAACTCTACAGTTAGGGTTACATAAGGGGCTCCCTATATCTTTGCTGGCAATTTGGAGCTCTTTTTTGAGCTCTGTCTACAGCTATTCCCTTCTCCACTATAGGGGTGCAAATAGCTGCACTGTGTGACAAATGCTATTTAGGTTGCAATTTGTCACTCTGTTACAGTAAATGCTGTAATTATTTTACACTAAATTAATTTGTAACAAATATTTTTCATTAAATAATGCAAACAGAATTAATGGACAAAACGAGTCACGTTGGCTTAACCTCCTCACGGTCACTTTAATGTGGTTCTCGCTCTCGGTGGGGTGTGTGGTGAGTTGTGCGTTGATGCTGCGGAGAATAGCGTGGACCTCCACATGTGCTGCGTCTCTGCAGTAATGCTCTCAACAAACCACTTGATAAGATGACCGGATTGACGGTCTCAGATGCGGAGACAACTGAGATTCATCCTCCGCCACCCAGATTCTACGTCACTACGAGGACCAATTGGCAATTGGGCATTCCAAATTGGGGAAAAAAGGGGAGAAAAAAATAATAATAAATAAAGAAATAAAAAAGTTGTGGCTCTCCTCTGGAATCTGAAGTAGTATTCATAACATCTAACTTTTACAGATCGATCTGCATTGCTTTGGAGATATTAACCTATGTGATCAGAGGGAATGAAATAAATTCAATGAAATATGGGACACTTTTATGCAATTCCAGGGAAGTGATTAGGCTGAAATTAATTAGTGAAATTAATCAATAAAACAACAGTGCCTATTAAAAAAATCTCTTACATCTTACATTATATATTATTATTTTAAGTTATTTTTTCCCCTGGATGGTCAATGTTGAGGGTGGGGGAGGGGAGTGTTTATAAATGTTATTGTATGTATGACTATGTAATATTTGCACGCCGTTAGTCTTACAATATACAATTTGGGTATTTCTGTGAAGCCTATAAACATAAATGCAATTGTCAGTTTATTAGGTACACCGAGCTTAAACTAATACATGTTTGTTTAATATTGGTAATGCAGAATGTACCGCTCCGTTGGTAAGAGCATGTATGACGTCATGCTCTGACCAACTTGGGTCGTCACTCTTATCCGCATCCTGGTTGCATTATTAAAAATTAAGCAAGCGACAGACCTTGATACATTCGGAACTGCTTTGTGTCGTTGCGACAGCCATTCATTTTCACTGGATGAAAAACAGAGCACTGTCTGTCAATATTCTTCTAAATTTCTCCTCTTTGTAGAAATGCATACAGATTAGGAAGCACATGAGGGTTTCATTTTTGGGTGAAGTACTCATTCAGAGCACAAAACATCATCTGGACTGTGGATTATTCATCGTATTTGTCTAAATAAACACAACTGTTATCTGTCATAACATCACTGTCAATTAACCCCATGTTCAAAGTCCAAGCGCATTACAAAATAGAGGGATAAAATAAAAAATAGTGAAAAATAATGAATAAGATTTCATTCTAAGCTCCTTTCCTCTAACTTTGTGATAACATAAAAGACACTTTCCTGTTTGTTGTCATATGTTGAAAAGAGATCTACACCCCTTCCTCCAGGCCTCCCATGCAACTGACACAACACACTACCAGTCATGCCACGAGGGAAAGTAATTGTTGTTAAGCCGTTCCAAATATGTCAGATGGGAGATAGGTCATGTCAGTGAGTCATCATACTGTTGCCAATCCTAGGGTACCGTAACTTTCTGAAACAGGATGCCAACGTCCCATGTGATCATTTTGGTCAGTGAGTCCTAGGGTACCAGAACTTTCGGAAACAGCATGGCAACTTCCCATGTGATCATGTTGCAATGAGGACTGCAAGTGTGGGAGCTTTATTTATAATGTAACATCTCATTTTAACACTTTCAAAATATTGTTTGTTTGAGCATCTGACCAGCCAATAGCTTGAGTTTTGGTCGAGATGATTTGTTTGTTGACTAAAGAGTGTTCAGGAAACCTGAAACCTTTAGGGTTTTTACGTTTTTATGTTTTTTAAATATTTTTAAACCTATTTATGAAAGGTGAACCAAAGTGAATGAATTAAGATTAAATGACAACAAGCAATGCTGTTGCAGCCAGTGCCAGAAAGGATACAAAATTAAGAGACCAAAGTGCATGTTGTTTCTGAGTTTCCTGGTACCTAGGATCAGTCGTATTATGCGGTATAGTTTATAAAATATGCGTTCCACTTCACTGTATTACAGCCTGAACAGCTGAAAACAACTTGCTTCAAAACTCGCTTTTGGCGCCACTCGTGCCTATACGGCCTACAACATCTTACCTCTTTGGCCTCTTGGGGCAGTGTTTAGCATTTCAGTAAGCGCAAAGCATTTTTGGCTAAATTAAAGTCAACCTACTGTTTCAGATTTCACTGTGAGATCAGTCTGAGTGCACACACACACACACCCACACACACACACACACGTACTTTCTTAGGATTTATCATTTGTGAGAGCAGCAGTTGCGGCCATCTGTTTATTGATCAGTAAATCAGAGAAAGACTTATGTTTGCAAACACAATTATATGCATTACAAATATGCAGCCACTGGACAGAGATGAATTTTTCAGACTTTGGTAGATATAGTTATCTCTTATTCATATCAGATTGAAAAGCTTTATAAAGCTGTTTTTGAATTTTGAAAAAAAGATTAATTGAATTTTGAGTCAGAGAATAAGACTGTGTTCCTTTTGTAATAAGTGACTACCACTGACATGTTGCTTTACTGGTCAAAATGAACAAGAAGGTCACAATGAACGAGAGATTTGGCACATTTACATTCAAAAATACTTGTTCTAGAGAGTGCTGGTGAACACTGTTGTACTGTATATTTAGTATTGTGAAGCACAATTTAGTACAGTATTATTAGCTTAGTAGTCTCTCTCTCTCTCTCTTTCTCTGTCACTCTCTCCGACTGATTCAATCTGCTATGCGTAAAAAAAAAAAAGCGTCTGCAACATATTTCTCTGTTCAAAAGCCATGTTCTCTGCTGCCTGTCCTGGTTGTTGCCAGTAATGTTCTAAGGTGTAAAAAGACCAGTTAGTGTAGTGTCTGCGATTAATAAAAAAATATTGTAACACCTCATTATTTATTTTTATTTTAAAAACTATTTAAGTATTTATTATTATTATTATTATGGAGCTTGAATGCCCCTGGTCATTTTATGCTTTTGCTGTATGAAAAAAAGAGCAGCGTGAACATTCTTTATTAACTTTTCACAGTGTAAGAAATATTTATGAAATACAGTTGTGGCACGGTGGAGGGCGGGACCGGGGCGTGATTACGCACGCCCGGTCCCGTATTAGGCTAATTAAGCCGTCAAGAGGGATAAAGGCCACTCGCGGACGGCGATGCAAGAGAGAGAGAGATCGTTCACGGACATGTCCGTGTTTGTCTTTTGAGTTTTCCATTAAACCTTTAAGTTATATGTCAAGCCGGTTTCTCACCTCTTCCTTGCCCGTGACCTTCTGTGTTACATTGGTGCCAAAACCCGGGAAGGAAGAGGGATACACCGTAGCGGAATTCTCGCCACTACCCCAAAGAAGCAGTCGCGGCCATCTGCCGGGGGACGAGGAGCCCAGCCGCCTGGACGCGGAGGAATGGCCGCCGACCGCGAGGGGAGAAGGTGCTCCTATAGCCGACCGCCTGGAGAGGCACGGCTGCCGTTCGGTAGAGGGTGGAGGAGTGGCTGAGGAACGAGCTACGGCGTATCAGAGAACCGGCGAGTAAGTTTTTTTTTTTTTATTAATCTCTCTCTCCTCTCTCTCTCGCTGCCGCTCTGCATTGGCCTTTTCCCTCTTTTTTAAATTATGGTGTTCATGGTAGGGGAGGTACTGCCCAGTGTAGGAACCTCCCCCACATTTTTAATTGTTGTTGTTTCCCTCCCCTTTCAGGTCCCCAGCCTGAAAGAACGGGGGAGGAATGTGGCACGGTGGAGGGCGGGACCGGGGCGTGATTACGCACGCCCGGTCCCGTATTAGGCTAATTAAGCCGTCAAGAGGGATAAAGGCCACTCGCGGATGGCAATGCAAGAGAGAGAGAGATCGTTCACGGACATGTCCGTCAACTTATGTGTTTGTCTTTTGAGTTTTACATTAAACCTTTACGTTATATGTCAAACCGGTTTCTCGCCTCTTCCTTGCCCTCGAAAATTATCCGTGTTACAACAGTATATCTACATCTTAGTTGTTGTGCATCAATACCAAATAGTTTTTCTGTACACATTTGTGCAGTAACTCGGTCAGAAAATGGTGATGGCACACATATGATTGCTCTCTCAAATACACACAAAATACACATAAATACTAATAGAGGTGATGGCCTACTAAACGTGGGGAAAGGACATTAATTATGAAGGTTAATTACTGTGCTCCATTAACTGTTTAACTCCTGGAAGCTCCATAGCAACAGCTGAGTATCTAACAGATCAGGAGACAGATGCTGTACCCCAAATTACACATTTTCTAAATGAGGGACTGGAGTGTCAGTATGAAGGTTGTTGTCTGTTGACATTACAGTTTGAGTTAGCCAGATATTGTACTGCAGGAAAGGGCTACTTGGAAAATTTAAAGAAAATTTGACAGATCAATACATAATGAGTCAATCAATAATTAATGAAACCAGATCAGTTGAAAGCTGTATGTTTGAAAACACGAATGGATTTGACAGAGTTCAGTAGGACATTATTATCTGTGATCTGTTCCACCACTGCCTGTGACAATTATGATATAGTTAATTTGTGCCTTTATTATTTCAACAGTTTAATATCACTAATGTTTCATTCACCTCCACCTTTATTGGCTCCCCTGCAAACTCTGAGAGAAGCACTGGCATGAAATCACTAAAAAGTTGCATCAAGTCTGTGTGCAGTATTTCAGCATAAAACCCTGCATCTTATTCCTCCCACAATCCAACTTCAGATGCTGTAGATTGAATTAAATATTATATTGTTTTGAGCAGCAGCTTTCAGTGGTGGATATGGGCAGCGCTGCAGAGAGAGATTACGAGATTACAGTATCTCTTAAACACTATATCATAATATTATAACTATAACCTAATAGTATTACAGATTCCTGAGATCTCCATTCTTCTAAGGATATAATGCACCAGGTCTGCAGGAGGAATGGGCTTTCAAGTCTCATCCTTCACAACCTCCATGAGAGCATGCAATATGACGTTACAATGCACTGCAGAACGGGCAACACCACCATGCAGGAAATCAGAAGGTACTGCTCAAAGGCACAAAGGCAATGCCAGAGTCCTGGGGATCCAAGCCTCAGAAAATGCAGACCTAGCACGTTAAAGTTGATGTTAGAACAGGACCCCAGAGGTGCCGACCACTTCGCCAGTAGGGAGGGTAACAGGACCAGGGGGGTGGTGACCAGACACACCCCCAGAATCACACTGGGCCTAAGCAGCAATACGCTTGCCGGCCGAAAGGAAAAGTATGGTTCGAAAAGAAACCCCAAAAAGAAGGTGAGCGGGAAGACAAGGTTTCAAACCTCCCCAGAGAACAAGGTTTGAGACAGGAAGTGGAGGGGATAATCAGAGATGCCTGACAGAGGTAGTAACGCAGCTTGACGGGCTCCATCATTCACCAGGGCTGCCAAACTTCACAAAGGAATGTGGCACTGGCCTCCCATTAGCATGATTAGACTAAGTACCCCCTCCCGTTAATGCCAAAGTGGTAGGTTGGGAAAGGGGAACAAGGGAGGCCAAGATGCTCCCCAAAACAGTCACTCCTAACACACCACACCCTCCTTTCCTGATTTTCTTGGGTGATCTGGTCCTTAAGGGCACTGCCTGACGTATATACACATCAGTAGTGGTAGAAGGTGCATCAGCTCCCACGCACTACTCGATACTGTTTCCGAAATAAGTCTGATGGGTCCAAACCCCTTAGCAGAGGTGGCTAGAGCAACGCTCTCCCTCAGCAAACCTATTTGTTGGTTCAGAACCTGACGCACATCACGAGTCAGGTGACGTTGCAGCGACTGCTAGGGATGTTGGTCGATAACTTGTTTCATAATTTCGAATTGACACTGCCAGTGATAGGAGATTTACCTCCATCACTAGCCAGGGATGACAGCCTGGATGGTTTCCTGTCCACTTTCCCGACCAAAATGATCATGGTGTCCCGTCACAAAGTGCTATAAGGCAAACCACTCTGCAGCGCAACCCTGGGCACCAGAGGTGGCATGGTTGTCTATTCTCTTGTGACTCAACCCAGAAACACAACCTGTTCCTCACCAGAGGAACCCCTTGGTTTTGAGGCCGAGGTCAAAAAGCAGCTTTTCAAAGCAGATGCTTTAACAACAGAGGATCAGAGAAACGCACTTCGGAAACTTTTTCATGATTTCCAGCCGATCTTCTCGAGAGATTACCATGACTGTGGGCTCACCAAAATCCACACCATTTGCATTCCACTGATCAAAATGCATCACCCAACTTTGTGCGTAAGTACAAAATCCCCCTGGCTGCTTAGGAGTCGATCCAAGGGATCCTTGACAATCTTTTGCAAAAGCAAATCATTCAGGAATGGAAATCAACCTACAACTCGCCTTTCTGGCCAGTGTTAAAGCCGACAGACAAGTGGCTTCTTGAGGTAAAGTATGCCCAGAACCATAAAATGCCCTTGGGCCAGTGCCTGGCTGAATGCCAACACTGTGACTGCGAAGGGTAACTGAGCCCAGAATCCTTACTTGTCACCACTCCACTGCTCCCATCAAATCATCGTTACTATGATGTGAGTACCTGTGCAGACCTCCCAAGGGTCTACATGGATGGCTGTTCATGACACCATGAAGGTCAGACTCGGGCTGATATTGTTTGGTTCAACCACAACACTGATGAACCAAACAACTACCGACTGGGCAAAAAGACAAGCCAATATGTGGAGATTACAACAGTGCTCATCATGCTCCAGCAAGCTGCCAAGTTGACTGTTGAGCAATTGACAATCTGTTCTGACTAAAACTATGCTCATCATAGTTTTATCTCTCACTTTCCCACTTGAAAAGAGAATGGCATGAGGAACGAGAGAAACAAGGAAGTCAAGCACTCTGAGCACTTATTGGCTTGCGACAGACCTGTGACCGACTTGGGAATGACTGTGTACTGGAAAAAGGTCAAAGGTCATTCCCAAACCTCTGGTCCTGACAAAGACAGTAATGACGAAGTCGACCACCTAGCCAAGTTAGGCATGGAACAGGGCATGGCCTGAGAGATCAGAGACAAGTGGCTTCCAATTACCCAAAAATGTTTAGTAAACGCAATCACCCGTCCACAGGCAAAAGTAAGGCGAGAAGACCCACAGACCTGCCACAGACTCTGCACCTGGGACGGAGACCCAGTGATGCAGATCTGATCACCATGCAGGAGCAAGACCCAGCCATCCAAACTGTCTGGCAGTGGGTAGCAAACCCTGCAACACAAGGGGCCTCTCAAACACCACTGTGTGAGTTGGAGGAGCTACATGCTCCTCTTTCGTGACCAGCTGTGTCATAAACTGGAGAAAAGTTTGTTCCCTGTCATAGACCACCGGGTTATAAGGCCACCCTCAAGACCCTTCAGCAAGTCGTTTATTGGCCATCAATGGCCCACGACACCCGTTCCTATGTTAAAGGATGCCTGGTCTGTAGCCATCCAGACTGCTGGATCAGGCCCACTCCAGAACTGAGGGATCACGTTCCGGTGGTCCCACCTCCAGGTGGATTGGATTGGACCAGTCCACAAGTCCTCACAAGGTAACGAGTACCTCCTCACTGTTATCTGCACTTTCACGAAGTGGCTGGAATATCTTCCTGCCCCTAACAACACATCCACAACAACCGCAGTCCTGCTGCTGAACCATATGTTCAGCCACTGGGGGCTATCCCTCTCCTTATACTCGTGGGCCCAGAAGAACTTGGAAGCCAGTGTCATGGGATCCAAATCCTACTTTGACAATAAAGCATCTCACCGCAATACCAAGTAGGTGACAAGATACTCTATTTCAGGTTCATCAAACTGGCAGGAATCTCTAAAAAGTTCCTACCAAGTTGGTCAGGCCCCTTCAAGATAGTGGGAAAGCTCTCACCAGTAGCCTACCGCATCAGGGTCTCAAAACCAAGCCAAACAACGGAATACAAATGGGTCCATTCAAATCAGATCAAGCTCTTCAATCTGTTTTCACTCCAAAGGGAAGACGACGCACCATAGTAGCGCCATAAGGATAGTGGCATGCCTCAACCCAACCCTGTCAGCATGCACTAACACCTAGCACCACTCTGAGTGTTGGAAGTATTCCTGCTTAGCTTGTCTCCCTAGAACTTGTCGAACAAATCCTTTGATCTGCTACTAAATCCGTTGAGCAACCATCACAGATCCACCTGGCATATAGTCTTGGCAGTGCAATTCCAATCTATGCAAATCCTCAGAACCTCTAATTAGGCTTCATCCTCAATCTACCCATCATATAAAGGCAGAATGTATACAGACTACAGACTTTTCGGAGAGGTAACACATATTCACCTCAAAACACCCCCAACACTCGCCTACCATAATGAGGACCCATCGCTCTACCTTATCCCTAACCTAAGCATGTGTACCGAGACAAAGGACAAGTCGACTAACTACCTCTGTGGCCTAAGCTAAAGTGTGAAGGTAGCATGTCTGTCAAAGATGAAGGAACATAGACAAAGGTAGAGTGAGCAAGCAATCACTGGCTTGTTAACACACCAGCCACTGAAGTTCTAATGTCATATGGCCGCCATGATACAGCTACTAAACTAACACTGCCAAACCAGACTGTGTTCTCAACGGTTCCCCAAGGAGCCAGCATGCTCATTGACAATATGGTCCTCCATCATCTCAGCATTGACAAACATGACGTGGAAATTGAGATCATGGACGGATTTAGAGGCCATAACCTCACCACTGATGATACCCTTCAACAGCAGCTTCAGACTGAAGGAACGAAATTAATGAAGTTCAGTCTCAAACCGACTGGCTTGACCACTATATTTCCTAGTCACATAAGCAGATCGTCATCTTACCAAGAACACCCTATCAGTCTGGTCACCCAGGTTGGAATATCACGGCAATTATTGCACACGTCATGTACAGGTACATTCCTACAGGCCAGACTGGACTACCTCCTTCTCATACGGCTGCATTTTACACACCAGTCTGAGCCCATCCCTCAGGTTAACCCCAATAATTTCCAAGGATAAGTCTTTTAAACTCTAACCCTTCTTTCCTCTAACGTTTTGGTCCTAGTATCCATTGTCATATGATTTTTTGTTATGACCAAAGAACAGCAAAGGATTGTGCTGTGCCTACCTCTAACTTGGAATGTTTGTATTTATGTGTGGTGAATGTAGTTTTAGACTTATCTAGAAGTTCTATGCCCAGATGTGCCTCAGTCTATGAACTCTATGAACTGTATGGACAGTGCAACAGTTTTCTTTTCTATCAGGAAGACACAGACAGAGTAACCCACAGGTTACTGTGAACCTACAGGAACTGTTCGGCACTGAACAACAACCAACTCTTCAGACCAAAGGGGGAATGTTGGGCAATATGTTCACAAATAGGAGACAAAGGCAGGCCTACATATAGTCATAAAGCCTGACTGCGGCCTATATGAGCACTCAAAGTCTGATAACAACAACAGTGCCAAAATCAAACAAAGGGAGTCCAAAACAGACTACAGATCCACAAAGCCTTGCTCACTTTACACCTATGTGTGAAATTCTGAAAGATCAAACTCTCAACTCCTATTGGAGGAAACGCATGACAGAACACGTCCCTCAACCATGATGTCATCGAGAGTGTAAAAACCTCAGAGATCTTTCTTGGCATTGCTTCCAGCAGCAGTATGTGCCTCGTCTAGTTGCAGCCCTGCTGCTCCCAGGGGTAGCCTCATTGTCCAAGGAAGTTACGTACTTACTTGAATTTTGCCCATATAATCTCAATCTCGTTGGACGAGCCAAGATTTCTCGGTGTTCCACCGATCACGCTAACAGATCTGAAGGAGACCGCCATGCAATCTGTGTCTTTACCCTTTTGCATGCAGAAGTGAAGAATGAAGATTTCTCTTCCCTCTTAAACCGTGTTGAGTCAAACGATGGACAAACACATTCTACCCGCGTCCTCACGTGACTCAAGTCAGAGGTTTACGTCTGGCCAGAGATAAATTATTATAGTGTGTTATTCTTGTGTATCAAGGTTGTTGCTTCTATAGTTTACGGACTGTCGAGTCCGCTCATTGCTGCTAATAATACTCAAAGGTATTGCTGTAAATTACTGATATCACAAATTAGTTATGCTGTGTTGTTGTCCAACCACGTTGGACTTTTTGCGCACTTTAGCGATTGCGGCACGAGTTTATTAATTGAAGAACCAACGACCGTGGCGGATGGATTACAGGCCTTTCACCACATCTCTGAGTGATAAAACTAACGAATGCCTTCTCTCCCAACACACAACCCCTAATAAACATACCCGCACACACATTTGGTGAACAGATAACTTGGTGATATAGTCTAGTCAAGCCTTCATTGTTGTTTTCCTTTCGAATGTCGATGTTCACCGGACGTTGAATTTCTTAAGAGAACAATCCTATACTGAGACTGTTATATTGTCTGGTTATTAGTCCCTGATTCCAGGGTGGTGCCCCTGCGATATTAATCCTTTTTGCTTTTGATAATTATCTTTGATGATTGTTGATTTGAAGGATCAATAAGCTAATGTTAATTCTAATCAATGTACTTTTGATTTTAATAATTAATTATTGCCAATAACCAATCCCGCACCTGAATGAAGTGCCCAACATTGATTTTACTGATTAAATTATTGGTCCACAGTAAACAATTATATTTGACTTCAAAATCTTCATATTAATTATTCAAACGTACTGTGATACAGGCAGTTTCAATTGAACAAGTTACTTACATCATTAAAAATGAGAAATTACATGGTAGTATAAGATCATATTTGGACGCATATCTATCACAGTGATTGCACTTTGGAAAATAAAAACATTTGTGACCAGATTTTGTGTGATTCCTTCATCAAATGTTCAAATCTACCAACAGCAGCTTCATGGCATATGGATCTTAATAGAGCTGATGCGATACCAGTGATGGTGATCTGTGAAATAACATATTGGATGTCAAATCTTGAGTTTGTCCTTATCCAGTGATTTTTATGGAAATTTAAAGAAGCCTAACTATCCAGTGATCTTTTGAAAACAGGGTGTCTAAATTCCACAGACAACACTTTTTGGGGAATTTTCAATTCAATTGTCTTATATATATATATATATTATATTGTTATATTGTAATTGGTGAACCCAAGAAAATGCTAAATGATATGAGTTCAGCATATGTGTTTTACATATAACATTTCTATATATGGATCACATTTTGTATTTTTCTATATCAGATTCATATGCTGCCAAAAAGTGGGATCTGGAAGGAAAATGAATACCTCACATGCAAAGAGAGCATCTTTGCTTTCTGTGACATACAAAGAGACACCCAGCAGCACTTGGTTTGATTAGCATCTCTGTTCACTCTGTACTATATTTATGCTTTTTTAATGAATGTCAGAACAGACACAGTGCAGTGAAGACCCCCAGAGACAGAAGGTCAGTTAAAGGAAAATGAATGCTGCAAATCTCAAATAGATAATATGAGACTTGAGACAGTAAAAAGGACCGTTAAATCTTCTTAGTCCTTTATTAATAACTGCATATGAAAAAACACTAATGTGCCTTTAAATGACATGATTACCAACACCAATAAATAATTGGTGGCATGGTTATGGCTCTGGAACTGGGGAAAATGTTGTTTAATGCTCCTCTATAGCAGAATGATGCTACAGAACAAAACGGAACCAGTTTTGACAGCCAGATATAGATGGTTTTTGCTAATTTGAGAAATGTTCTTCAAATAACTACACGTGATTGGCCTGTGGGCTAAGCACGTGTGATTAACAGGTGCTCCAGCCACTACAGAGATGCCATCAAAGGTGTCATGCCTGTACATGCTGACTGTGGTCTGCTGGGCTAGTGCTCGGTGGTATCTCAGTGGCTCCCGCCCCTCAACCGCCTACATGGGTCAAATGAACTTGGCGGTCTATAAACTGCTCCTGAGACTCTCGAATAACAAAACATTCAACAACATCTGCACACGTTCCCTAAACCCGCACAATTTCAAGTTGAGTCCACCAAATGTGAAGGCAAAACGCCCTTCCTTGTGCTCCTCATCAGCACCAACCACAAGGAGTTTGACACCCGGCAGGCAATCCGGGAGACGTGGGGCGATGAGAACACATTCAGCAATGTTCGTATACTGACACTGTTCCTTCTTCGGTTTAGCTCTGAACCGGTCCTCAACCAGATGGTGGAACAAGAGAGCCAGATCTTCCATGATATCCTGGTTGAGGACTTTATGGATTCCTACCACAATCTGACCCTGAAAACTGTCATGGGGATGCCCTGGGTGTCCTCATGTCCTCATTGTTTTAAATTTGCAAAGATTTAAAACAAACTTCTTTTACGTTGTCATTATGGGGTATTGTTTGTAGAATTTTGAGGAAAATAATGAATTTAATCAATTTTGGAATAAGGCTGTTACATAACAAAATGTGGAAAAAGTGAAGCGCTGTGAATACTTTCTGGATGCACTGTAAAATAGGGTGACCATGTAGGTCCTCTTTTTTCCCCAGAAATAAAACAATTTTGGACCTGAAAAAAGCATCCGGCCGGGATTTCAGCTTTGTTTTCATATTGATATGCTCTCTACAGATTGGACTGTCATACATTATGTGTATGATATTGCATATCAGTTTTCCAAATGCGATTATTCCATCTGAGAGCGCCAGAGTGTACACTCTTTCAAAATAATTTTTTTACTCAATTTGCCTCTCTCACTGCCGCTGTATGTGTGTGTGCAACAGATCGCCAGAGCTTTCCGCTAAGCCCGAAATATCAATAACGTAAGTACACTTTTAAAAGTGCATTCCCCCAAGTTTGTGAGTTATTAAATAGAACATCTGTTTTATCAGACTCTTTTTTTAAGGTAATTGTTGACTTGAGAGAACACCAGATATATTACAGATCAGGGACATTTAAATAATATGATGGATAAAAATAGGCAATGATTGACATTTTACAATGCAGTCCATTAGATATTTGTAGTGTAAACTGTAAAGCATGTCAATGGCAAAAAAGACAAAATACAATGCACAAGTTCAGGCCATGAATGGGGTGAAACAAGCCCTGCATCTCTCTCAAAATATAATTGTACGATTTACGCATTTCAATTTCATAACAAAGTTCCACCAAATTGAAATGTGTAATTAATGTTTTAACAAAGTAAAGTTTTCGTTTCCTTTTTTTAAAAAAAAACAATTTTTTAGTTTATTCACATGCTATCCATACAAACCGCTAGCCAGAGGAGAGTTTGTTCTAAAACTGTGACCTTCAGGAAAGGCACAGCAGGAGAACCCAGCTAAAGCCCTGGATGAGAGTAGTAAAAAGTATATTTTTCTTTTATACAATCTGCTTCCATAATCAGGTGTGCATTTGTAATATTTAGTTTTCACAAATTCCTCTAAATATAAAAGCTTCCAGGATTAGTGAAGACAGTGGAGGCCCTGTGTATGATCCTGCTAATAAAAAGCATTCATTGAATATTATTCCGTACTGTCGACACATGTACAGACCTAAAAATAAGATGACGTTTAGAAGATGAGCTTTATGGATATTCACCAATAAAGTGAAGGTTTGCTCTTTACTCCCAAAGTGATAATGATGACAGCAATGCTGCATATGTGGTGCTACACAACTTGTAGTGCTGGCGAGAGAGCCTTTGGGTGTCGGAGAGGAAGTGGAGACGAGGATAAAAGCGTCTGCCAAGTGAATAAATGTAAATGAAGAATGATGAGCAAATAGACGATTTTCATGCACAGCAGCAAGTTAACGACTTTTTTCTTCTCTTTCTAATATGAATTTATATAGTTGTCGTCATGGTAGATTTCTTCAAAACACCAATCGAAGTGCAGTCAAGTCAAAGATTTCTGGAGACACAAAGTTCTGATTCCAAAACGTTTTATTCGTACCACCCGGCCGAGGGAGAAGTTCCTGTCTTCTGCCCCCCTTACTTTATGATAGGCTTATATAGGATGTACTTATGTATAGTTCCTTTGTTTATCAATATGTTACATGTGATTTTCTCCTCAGCAGATTTCCATGTGATATCAGCAAAATATATTTTAGGATGCATTTATACATACTATATTACATTCTATATTACATATAATACATTCTATATTACTCCAAGTTTGTCATATGATCAGATATAAGGAGCATGCTCGTTATAGTAAAGAGACATTTGTCTTTTCCTCAAAAACAGGATGTACCATTTGAACTCATGATCACAGTACCATACACATAATGCTTTTTCTAACTGCAAAGTACCAAACTAATATATTTTCTTTCACACTAGCAAAAGCATAACTATTTCAATTTATATGCATAAAACACACTAAAAATCACTTCATACATATACATACTAAATTAATACATGAAAATATACCATATTGTCTGCATCAATCAACTTGTCCATGTCTGCACAAATAACTTTATTTGCTTACTAATTAATCTATTCATCTATTTAGACTATCTATTTTATGTGTTTTATAATAATAATTATTATTATGATATTATTATTATTATTATAAACAATAATAATTACTCCAGAGCACTCGTTAATCTACGAGCATTTTCAAGTACTACTTAAGTTACGATGCCACAAAACTAAGATTAATCATGTTATGTTCTACGATCTACTTAGGCTTACGATGCTTTTGGGAAACTAGGCCTAGGTTTGGAACAACATAAAGGTGAGTAAATGATTACAGAAATAAAAATTTTGGGGTGAACTATTCCTATAAAACTGGTGGATACTGTTGTTAAAAGTGGAACTAATCTAGAATTAAATATGCTGTTGTACTTTTATTCGACTACAGTGAAATGTTGAGAAAAAGAAAAAGAGATGTGATTTAAAACAGGTGTTTCGGGCCTTGAAGGTGTAACGCATTACTCATCAATCAGGTTGCTGTGAAATTTGCTTTATATTATTAGTACCGATTTAAAAAGAAAGACTTACAGTACAATAATATGACAAATAGCACTACAGTATTTACTCTCCCAAAGTTCTGCCAAATACTACATTTAATCCTGTATATCCCTCTTAAAGAATGAGAATGAATATTTATGTGTTGTCAAAGCCTTTGCAAAGCAGTAGAGCTCAGTTTTAGAATCTGGATGTGAAATTTTATTTTTTATTTACCAATTGTTAGGATATGATGAAATAATGCAAAAAAAAAAAAAAAAAAAAAGATCGATGGACATACTCACTCATACAGATTCACTTTGATTTTACATTAACAGTACAGTACATTCATACACAAGCAATATACACAGACAAACATACATATACAAAGTACCTTTTTTAAAGTATATATATATATATTTTTTTTTTACATAATGAGCTATGCAATACACTCTAGCCATTCCAGCTAAATTTAATAGAAACTGAGCTCCAAGCTTACACAACCAATCAATCAATCAATCAATCAATCAATCAATCAAAGATACTGATATACTCCAATACAACACAACTGGCCTAAAAACTTTTCAATGTGACCTTTTAACCTTAACTTATAGTATGTGCTTTGTATTTTTTGACAGCCAGTGATTGTGTGCTGCATTAATGTATATTTATTCTTTCAACTGTGTACTGCTGGTGGATGAATAAAATGGGGATAAAACTGTCCTGTATTATAATAATGTAACATAGCACATGTGAAAAGGTCACGCTGGGACCGTGCACTTTATGTGGACAGATTTGTTTTACACTGCTGACTGGTTACTAAATAAAAAAAAATTAATTTCTAAAATAATCTGTAATCTGGGAGTGAAATCAGATAATATGATCAATGTAGTGAGAACATATTAGACATGTCATGATTATAAACTTACTGTCTATGAAATACAATTTGATTGTTTCTTTCTCTTTTTTTCCACAAAAATCTGTTTTGAAATTAAACAATTGGCAAACCACATGTAATACTGTGTAGGGGGGTCACAGACCCCTGTTGAAGACAATGATATAAAAAATATACTAAAATAAGAACAAGTGAAGGCAGATCCTAGATGTAGAGAATTCTTTGTACTCTGAAAGTTTATTTGGCCTTAAGACATACTCCAGAATAGTTCAATAATTTGTCTCCTGAAAAATAAGCTGTGATAGATCAGTCTGACAATCTGACCGTATCAGGACAATATCTGCTGCCTCAGTGGCAACATGAGTGCCTGTTTCTATGGTGATGCCCAGATCAGCGTGGGCAAGAGCCGGGGAGTCGTTGACCCTGTCATCCACCTTTGCAACTTTAAGATCTCTTTCCTGCAATTCTTGATCCTTTGCCACTTTATGAGAGGACAAGACCTCAGCAAACACCTTCCTGATGCCCACCTGAATTAAGTAACCCAAGTGTAAATAGCACTGGCTACACAGCATAGCTTTTTGCTATTATCCTATTAGCACTAGTACCAGTAGCCTATATGTTGCCTTGCCTAGTCTGCAAGCATAGCAAATAGATATCTCTCAATGTGCATGACAAATATACTTCTGACTGTGTGTGAGTGTAAGTATAAGTGTGTTTTTGTGTATATATAGTGCGCCTGTGTGGCGATGGCTCGGGCTGTGCGTCTGTTTCCTCCTGTGATCACGAAAACCTCTATTCCCATATCGCTCAGGGTGTGAACAGCAAGAGCTGACTTTGCCTTCACTGTGTCTGCTACAGCTATCATAGCACACAGAACTCTTGAGAAACAGAGAGTGAACACAAGAAACAGAATGAAAGTAAGAGGGAGAGGGGAAGAGAAATGGAGCGATAAAAAGAGTGATATATAAAAAGAACTAAAGGAAGAAATGAACTTTCCATCTGAGTAAAATCTGTAAACCTGCAAAACAAAATTTTAATTAAATACCATCAAGATTATTCACTTTGTCTCTGGTCATAAACTCTGAATTAATCAAATTTAACACACTGGCTAAAAAGTTTTGTTGATGTAAGAAAACAATTTATTTTGAATTAAAGGGATAGTTCACCCAAAAATAACAATGTTCTCATCATTTCCTCACCCTCATTCCATTCCCGATGTGTATGACTTTTTCTCTTCTGCTGAACACAAATAAATATTTTTAGAAGAATATCTCAGCGCTGTAGGTCCATACAATGAAAGTGAATGGTGATCAGACCTTTGTAGATCTATAAATCACATAAAGGAAACACAAAAAGCGACTCCAGTGGTTAAATCCATATCTTCAGAAACAATATAATAAGTGTGGGTGTGAAACAATCCTTTTTTACTTTAAACCTCCACTTTCACATCTACATCTGAAAGTCACATGTGGTTTAGTGCCACTATCATATCTGAAAGTGAAATTTAAATTGGAGATTTAGAGTGAAAATGACTTAAACATTGTTGTGTTTCTCACATACAGTATTATATGGCTTCTGAACATATGGGTTTAAACACTGGAGACTTATGAATTACTTTTATGTTTCCTTTATGTGATTTTTGTAGCTATAAATGTCTGGTCACCATTCACTTGCATTGTAAGGACCTACAGAGCTGAAATATTTTTCATGAAATCTTTGTGTTCTGCAGATGAAAGAAAGTCATTCACATCTGGGATGGCATAAGGATGAGTAAATGATGAGAGAATTTTCATTTTTGGGTGAACTATCCCTTTATCTTTGTTTGAATTAAATAAAAATCATATTTAGTTACAGTAGGTGTAATGCAAGAGAGGCTGTATCTGCCTATTGCACAAGATTTAATGTGCAAATAAACACAAAAGGCCCTTTATAAACTTTGACTGCACCATCAATAGGCACAAGTATGTCCGTCTGGCCTTTAGTCTCATGGATGCTTATGGCATCCACATCAGCTGTGACCTCCAAACCATTTCTCATCATCCACTGTCTGTTCACAAAACATGTATGAGAGGCTATCTGAAGAACAAACCACATATACACAGGTTTGGGGAGTAACAAAATACATGTAACGGGATTACATGTTTAAAATACAAAAAATACTAGTAACTGTATTCCACTACAGTTACAATTTAAATAATTGGTAATTAGAATACAGTTACATTCAAAAAGTATTTGGATTACTGAAGAGATTACTTTGCATTTTATTATCATTTGTTTTTTTTTTATATTTAGTCCTTTCAGATGGAAAAGATTTATACATATAAATGATGCGATCCAAAGTGCATTTGAACAGCAGTGAAACACTTTCTTATGATGTGAATCTTTCGATAGTCAAAACAAGTGAAAAAATAAGTAATCCAAAGTATTTCGAATATGTTACTGACCTTGAGTAATCTAATGGAATACATTACAAATTACATTTTACAGCATGTATTCTGTAATCTGTAGTGGAATACATTTCAAAAGTAACCCTCCCAACCCTGCATATACATCACACTTCAGTGTTAAACAGATTGTTAACAGAATGTTGAGCATCTGCTGCAATGTTGGCATTCCATATCATTCTATTATATCATTCATATCTACAAATTTTCAGCAAATATTGTAAATCTCCTTTGCTGCTAAAAAAAGTTTAATAAACGAAGCAAAAACCTTTCATTAAAATAACTGCCAAAAATTAAAACTCAGTCATCATTTTGTTCCAAACCTGTATGACTTTCTTTCGTGTAACACTTTTTTGCAGTCACTTTTAACCATCATTTTAGTGAAAGTAAATGGTGACTAAGGTTGTCTGTCCTTAACATTCTGCTTAACATCTCCATTTGTTTCCATGAGGGTTTGGATTTTCATGGGGGTGAATAAACTAAAGTTCTTTCATCATTTACTCACCCTTCCTTTCTTTCATGGACCACATAATGAGATGTCAGGCAGAATGTTAATCTTCGTCCCCATTGACTTTCATTGTATAGAAAAAAAAATTCAAATGAAAGTGAATGGTGACTGAGGCTGTTTTTTAAGTTATATAAATCATCATAAGAACAACAGAAGTCTTTGGAGGACCTGCCAGTTTCCATTGACTGCATCATACGATCCTATACTGAAGTTTCAAAAATGTTATGTGTGATGCTTTTCTCAAAACTCTTTGCAATATTTGGCGACAGCCATGCCCAATGGATGTTCACTGCTGGCCTCAGTGGTGCCTACCACAGCCAGAACCTTCCGGAGAGGAAGCCTTGCTCGATCCCACAGTACCAGTACACGGGTCACTTGCGGAACCAGTTAGTGATGGTGCCCATCTTATCAAACATAACAGCCCCTACCTGATGGGGTAGCAATGGAGCGAGTATGAGAACAGGTATCATGAATTAGGTATCATTAACTAACAATGAACAGTATATTTTTATAGTAAGCTGTTTATTAATCTTTGTAAATTTTAGTTAATAAAAATGCATTGTTAGTTCATAACTGTTCATAGTGCATTAAATGGCCAAAGTTCATCCATGAACCGTTATGTGGCGCAAGCTAATTGGTCCTTTGACTTGTAATCGTGTAACCAATCAACTTGCGTCTCTAACTGTCTAACATTTAAATTGCTCTGTTTTGCAGATAAGCTGGTTTCACCATAGTGCGCTGTGAGAGTTTTTCTCTGAAACCCACTTCCATGCCAGCACCACTTTTCTAGATTTATAAAACGTATTTTCTAGTGTGTTTTTCAAGTCTCTGTACTTGCTCTGATGCAGAAGTGTTAGCAGATTTAGTCCACCAAGACCAATATCCTATCAAAATGTCACACACATTATATGCTAATCTTTCAGAGTTGTCATGACTCATGACTAAACTATTGTTAACATGTACAACTTTTGATTTAAATAATGTGTTAGTAAAGGTTGAAATAAACAGTAAACTGTTAACCAAATTAAGAAATGCTGTAAAAGTATTGCTCATTGTTTGTTCATGTTAACTAATGTTAAAAAAATGTAACCTTATTTTAAAGTGTTACTTATCAATTCTGCAGTATATTGACTAAACAACAAGAGCTTTCAAAAACATTGAAATTAAGAAATTAAGAGATCAGGGGCACGCAATGGACAAAACTGTGCTGGAGGCTTGGAAAGCAAACCGGATGATATTAGTTATTAGGGACTCATTTGCCATAGATGTACCCTCGATCACCTTCCCATCAACAGGGAACTTTCCTCCTGGAGCCACCTTTACAATGCCACTTCTCTGCACCAACTCCACAGACACCTTCTCCTCTCTGACAAACAGAAAGAAATGAAGCTTTTTGTATTTAAGTCTTATATAACAGAACTTTCAGAGTGACCAATATATTCAGTATGCAGTAATGCTTTTAGAGCTTATCAAATTGAAATACACCATAAGTGGTCTGTCCTACTACTGCAGATCCGATCTAATACAAACATACCTGAAGTAGGTAATCAAGGCCTTTGGGTTCACTTGAAAATTTAGGAAAGAGTGTTAAAGAGGTCATGACATTACATTTTTTTTATATGTTCCTTGAGGTTCACTTATAATATTAGTAAAGTTTTTTTGCATGTATGTACACACACACACACACTCAAAACAGTCTATTTGTAAAACAGCTTGGTTTCAACAAATACTTTTTTCACAGTTTTCACAAGTTTTGCTTTCTGAAACTTACAGTATGTGTACAATGACCTCTTCTTATATGTCAAAGGATCAAGGAAAATTACCCCTTTAAAGATGTACTTAGTATATGTTATTTTCTTCTGAATGTAAGCATAGTTGAGCAAAACCCTCACCCTTACTCTACCCCTAAAAGAAAAAGTGTTGCATTTTTTTAAATAAAACAATGTATTTTCTCTATTGATGAATCCATTTTCCAATTGAGGACATCCCAAAAGTCCCCAAAGGGAGATTTTGTCAGATTTAGCTCACTTTTGGAGGGTACTTCTGTCTTCAAACTACAGTACCTATACACACACACAAACACACACACACACACAAGAAAGTAAGAAATTGTTTAAAAAGAAACTTGCTGCCAAATCTCCTCTTGGTGCTCCAAAATGTTCTTCCCAAATGCCTCATTAAGATACCCCAAATCCCAAGACCTATATAACAGAGACAGAGAGAAAGAGTGGATAAGAATAACAACAATATTACAATGTAATAACTTTAAAATTGAAACCTCATTAAAACACATTTTTCTCCTTGTTTTCTTCAATAATTACATTTTTAATCTCAATGACTCTGACGATGTCCCGAGAGTCCACCAAACTGGTGTTGAACTTCACATGAGCTTCCACAATTACCTTTGTCATCAAAAGTGTGCTTTAATGTTATGGAGTGGTGGTGGTGTAGTGGGCTAAAGCTCAGAACTCTTAACCAGAAGGTCACTGGTTTGATCCCCACAGCCACCACCATTGTGTCCTTGAGCAAGGCACTTAACTCCAGGTTGCTCCGGGGGGGGATTGTCCCTGTAATAAATGCACTGTAAGTCGTTTTGGATAAAAGTGTCTGCCAAATGCATAAATGTAAATGTAATGGACACAGGAAGCACCTGATGAAATATCAGTGTCAAGATTGAAATGCACAAGACTGAAACAAGCTCAGATGCCTTTAATTACATCAACTAATCTTTTGTTTGAATTCAATATTAGACCTTCATAAGAATTTCTATTTTATCTCTCTTCATAATAGTTTATAAAAAAGGTTAAATATTACTTAAGGAATTTTGTTATGAAATCGAAATGCGAAAACATACCCTTTCAGGCTGCACCAGTAAAATGCACAATGTGATTTTTGTTGACCGAAAATTATTTATCAAAATGATCCATTCACACCATTGATTTAATGAAGGCCATAGCTTGTCATGGGCATGTAAAAGTCTCGCGACCACCTTTAATGTCAATTCTCAGCTTAGCAGGAAAAAGCAGTGCGAAGCCCACCTTCTGTTGGTGAAGCCATTTTTTACACTCTTTGAAACACTTTGGACTAGCAAAGTCTGGAAAAACCATGATGTTGTGGTCCTCCCAGCACAACTTGCCTTTATTCCTTGATGCTTGTAGAACAAAGTTTCTGTCAGCCGACTGCAAGAATCTTGCCAGGATAGATCGGGGTCTGTCACTGTGCTTTTTAATGTCCCCACAGGACGAGGATTTCACATTTTTCAATATCCTGCCCTCACAGCACAGTTAGCAAACAAAACTATTACAGTTCTCACCCGTTAATATTGCTTAAAAGGATAATTGTAGCAAAGTTTAAGAGTAGCTCGCCTCTAAGCGACCAAACTTCGCATAGCGTCATAGCGTTGCATAGCATCCTGTTGTGATGTTTTTAAAAAGCCTGTGCATAAAAAGTTATTTTAAGAGAAGAAACATTTAAAAATGTTATTTAAAACCATTTCTTTTTGATTCTGATTTTTTTTTTTAAAATACATATCTGGCTATAAAGTGCCCAACTGCCTATAGTTACAGAATTAGCCATATGAATATATGCCCTCTTACACAGAGATCCAGGACACCATCAAAGACTGAAGCACCAAACCCCAGGGCAGAGATGAGCTGAGCGATCCTTGCTGGGTCCAGAAGCTTTGGATCATACCTCACCTCAGTGGCGGAGCTAGGGGGTGGCCAGGGGTGGCCGTGGCCACCATGGACCAAAGCCTGGCCACCCCATTGGCCACCCCACTCGCAATTGCTGTTTTGGTCATTTTTTTGGCCATTTTTGGCACAATACAGTTTTACAATTGTTTTACAAACAATTACCATGGTAACCATGCCACTACCATATTACTTTTATTAGATTTGGCATTTTACAGAGTCTGCTTATAGTTACAGTAAATAAATAGTTGATAAACACCGCCACAGAGAAGGTTTTCTTTCATTTCTGAAATAAAGCGCCTGCCTATATAGGCTATGTTTAACCTGTCGCAATCTTTTAACTCTTTAACTCTAATTTATAGAATAGATAATGATTATAGCTATTATAGAAGTAACTAGGCTATACTGCTGTCAAAGATGCAGTCTATCATTAAAGTGAAAAAAGCTATTAGGTCTGAACCTATTTTGACATCTACAGTGCAGAAGATCAACAGACATCAGCATCCTGTATGGAGGTTGTGTGAAGGTAAACTTACTGTATGCCATGTGGGACCGTACATGGCCTGCAGAGGAGGACTTTTAGCCTACTAGAGTTATGTTGTTCTAAAGGACGGAAAGTGACCTCTCATAATGTGTTGGACAGCCACATGACTGTCATGGACATTTAATTAAAACCAGCATCCACAGGGAACCCTTACAAAAATGTTCATGGTAACCATTATTTCCGCCAAAATGCTACTGTCCTTATTGCAACGGTAAAACCATAATGAAGTTGGGTTGTGTGTTAGAACTGAATTGAGAATGGTTTTCTAATTCAATTCCTGAATTTGAACTGAGGTTAGCAAACGGGGTCCAGAAAATGATTTTAAGTAAGTAGGATTAAAGGTGCTGTAAGCTATTTTTTCATGGAAAATTATGCAAAATATTGTCATACTCCCTTAAAGATATTAATTAAATAATTGTCTTGAGATATCTCACTGGTCTCTGTGCAGCTGTAGACTTTGTAAATGTGTCCACGTACAGCAGACATTGACATTTTTCACCTGTCAGTCATTTTGCTTGTTCTCATAGTGTTGCATTTGAAGTGGATCATTGAGGCTGTGATTCATAATGTTTGTCAGTTGAGGGCGCTATTGTGCCACTGTTGAATTTGACAGCCACAGGAAAAAACAATTCTGCTCTTTTGCTCAGTTTTGGTCTCAAAATTATCTTTGGAGGGCAGAGTTTTTTAATTAGGGGGTGTGGCTAATACAACAGCTCAGTCACTTGAAAGCTTCTGAATGCTAAAATTTGACTTTTTCTACGGAGCAATGGGGCGAGCTGGCAGTTCACACAGGACTATACAAATTACTGGGGCAGTGCCCAAACACTTTTAATTGAGTTAAAGGATTTATTTTAGAGTTTCTCGTCACGGAACACAGACAGATGAAGACAGCAGTGCCCCTCACTTTTTAAGCCGTCTGGGATCCTGTCTCCAGAAGCATTCTTCCATTCAGGTTTTTCATATGGCTTTTCAGAAGCCATGAACAAAATGAACCAGCTCCAAGGTGAATAATTCCATTGCAAACATTGATTTGGGGGGGAAAAAAAGAGACATAAAGACAACATGCAAGGGCATATAACCATTGGCGGGCCCAGGCCCTCCCCACTTTCAAATGTATTTCTATAATGTAAAAAAAACATTATATTACATTAAAATACAGTCCGTTTATTTTGACCTTATTTTATGCCTTATTACAACCTTATTGTTCAAAAATAAGATCTGTGGTTACTCTGTTATAGCTGACTTCTACCTTTCTACCTTTTTTGGGCATGTACCATGTACCAATGGCATTCATACAATTTGTGAATGTGGCTAAAGGTCCAAATACCGTTTGAGACCTCTTTGTATGTTACTTGATGTACTAGTTCAGTTTATTAATGAAAGTTATTATTGCGAATTACCCATGTAACTAGCAATTAAATTAACAAAAATCATATCATAAATAAGATGGATAGCCTATTTGTTTTAGCATGGTCACTCATACATTCCATACCATGATTTTTTGACTAGGATATGCCAACAAGACACTTTCTGATGGCATCTGATGCAATTCTATTTTACCAAAGCCATAATTAGCTGTCTTTTGTTCTTTTCACAATCTTTCGGACATATTTGCAAAAGTTTCAGTTTTATTCAGCACCTTTTCTGCCGGACAGCTCCTGTAACAAAACACTTGTTCCACTCAATACCGAGCTAATTTTGTGCTGGTTTGGGATTCAGCAATTAACTTTGTACAAGCAGAACAAATTCAAATTATTGCAACCAGCTGCTACAGAGTCACCTTTAAAGTTATTATGCACTATGTTTATGTTCTGCTTGGAAATGGTTCGGAGACGGCTTGTAGCCTTTTTGGAGAACCGTTCGAAGAACATTTTCTGTTCTGAGATTATTTTAAAGGAGATTGGAGTATATTTTGTTATATGAATTATTTTGTGGGTGTTCAGGAATCTGATGTACACATGTACACTATCTTTGTGGAGATAGTTTGGAGGAGTTTTCGTCGGCCTGCATGGAGATCACTAGGAAAAATTCTGATGAAAGATGGGGTGAGTGTTGTGCCCATTAACCAATAACCTGCCCAGTCTGTAAAGACTTTTGCGATTTATTTGTTTGAATTATTTTATTATTAATACTTGTGTATAATTGGTGTATTATTGATAATGCTCATTAAAACAAATAGAAATTTGTTATTGTGAAAAAAGTTAATAACAATAATAACAGTCACACTTTGTTTTTTTTACTATGAACGTGTTACGTCGCTGTGCATTTAAATAATTATTAATTAATACTAATGAACTACAAGTACTTATTTTTTTGTGGCACTACTTGTACTTGTTCTTGTTATAACTAAAGTATTTTATAATAGTAACATGCAATATGTGTTATAGTCCATTGACCATGTTAAAGAGAGAGTTACCAATAATGAAAATTCTCTCATTATTTACTCACCCTCATGCCATCCCAGATGTGTATGACTTTCTTTCTTCTGCTGAACACAAGCAAATATTTTTAGAAGAATATTTCAGCTCAGTAGGTCCATACAATGGAAGTGAACTTTGAAGCTCCTAAAAGGGCATTAAGGCACCATAAAAGTAATCCATATGACTCCAGTTGTTTGAATCCAACAGATCAATATTTAAGTCCATGTTTACAGCCCAGTAGTTGGCGATATGCACAAAGAATGTGATTTGCCAAAAACAAAAGTAGAAGAATGTAAAAGTGAAAGTGGAGATTTAAGTAAATGTAGAATATTTTTTATTATTAGCTAATGCTTTTATTTCAACATCAGACTACCATCACTGCAGTGACCACTGCTTTCAAGAAGAAAAGATCCAGAAGCTATGACTTCTCCAAGACTGCAGAGCACATTTGCATTCCGAGTTGGCCTCACTGTCAACAGATTCAGCCAAAAGGAAGAGGAGCTTTCCGACACATAGAGAGAATAAAATTATCAATGTTAAAGCAGATTGTTTTACCCATAAAAGAAAAAGTGACCACCAAGTTGGTAAATAGAAGAGCGCTCAGGAAATGCACTGAAGCACATGCCTCCTTATAGACCAGACAAATGTACTTGCAAAGGTCAGGCTCATTCTTACTATGTCTCCAGAGTAGGCTTTTATTAAATATGTCAAATGCCTAATTGCTTTGTTAGTCTATTTCATTTATTCTCAATTGAATTATTTATCATTGAAAATTTCCATCCACTGATTGACTTAAAAACTACATTACTGTTGCTCATTTGCTATTCTTTAAATGTGCTGTAAGTGTAATGATGAGTCACCAGAGTTGAGATCCAAGTGCAGCTTTTAATAAAAAATAAATGTAGTAATTCAGACAGGCAGGGGAAAATCACCAGCAGCAGTAATATCAAAGGTAGTCCAGAGGGGTATTCAATAAACAGGCTAGAGATCGGTACAGGACATTTGATATTACGGGGTTACACTTGTCTAGCATCTGCGAAGAGCATTAAAAACTAGCATGGGTGCAATAATGTTGTATTTTCACAAAGTTTAATTGCATAAGCACAAATTATGGTTACTCCATCGTTGCTTGTGCATCAGCATTAGTTAGCAAATATCCAGTCACGTCTGAAATGAATGTTCTGATTTGTGGATCAGCTTAGTTGGACTGTCTGTCTTGCCCATGTACTCAGTTGCGCTCCCACCAGGGCTGGACTGGTAATCTGGCATACCGGGCATTTTCCCGGTGGGCCGACACACTTTTGGGCCTATGAGGGGCGGAATGTCCATCGGGAGAACCGAGCGGGCCTGTTGTTCGGCCGCGAAACGTGCAGAATGGGCCGCGATAAGCAACAATGAGCCACCGCATTATGCAGATCTGACCACAAATCCCCCCCCACTCATATAAAACATTTACATTGCCATGTAAAATCCCGGGCTGATTTCTCTTCCCAGTCCAGCCCTGGCTCCCGCAACTCCGTATCATCGCTTATTTTAGGTGGGCATATGCAAAATCGCTTTACTTCCCTTCACTGAAGTTACTGGTTGTTCCAGAAGCTGCAGAGGAGCACATTTGCCTGGAAGTTATTAAGACCAGTCAAAACTTTCTTCCCAGCGATAAAGATAGCTTGTCGCTGTGATTGCCAGCTTCAATGTCTCTGGACGGCTCAACAAGATAGTGCGAGTGGTTTCCGAGATTAACTATCACATGGTTTTCTGCATGCACACATAAAGATGCTGTGTGGAATGTGGCTAAAAACTCTTCCAACATCAAGTATAAAAGCTTGCAGATTAAGGAGGATTTCTCGAAGGGGTCATGATTATCTGACAATACTGGTTATAAAATAATATTAAGCTCTTTTTTTAAGGATTGAGAAAAATTTTAGAAGCTAATTTTTGCACAAATTTACATTTAATGCGGTGTTACTACATGCTGTTCAATTATCCATAAACATGTTCTTATACACACTGAAACGTTAACGAGCAGTAACAGGCAGATGAAGACAAGTTGATGTGAAGAACCCAAGTGCAGTTTATTTACAAATGTGAAATATAAAAACCGTAAATCCAATGTGAATACAAAACAGCCACAAACCACTAGACTTGACTTGAACAACATTACACAAAACACATGACAAGATCACATGAGGGAACAGGAAATGACATGACATGAACGTAAAACAGGAACTAAATGGAAAAAATAAACTCAAAACATGATCAAAACACATTTAAATGAGACAAGGGCAGAGCCCTGACCATGGCAGGCATGGGCGTTGGCTCGTTGATCGTGGCAGGTGTGGGCATTGGCTCGTGGACCAGAGGCGAGCCTGTGACATGGCAAGGAGCAGACTCAGGCATGGCAGTGACATGGCAAGGAGCAGACTCAGGCGTGTCTGTGACTTGGCATGGAGCAGACTCAGACATGGCTGTGATGAAAAAATGGAGCATGGAGCAGACTCAGACATGGCAGTGACATGGCATGGAGCAGACTCAGGCGTGGCAGTGACATGGCATTGAGCAGACTCAAGTGTGGCAGTGACATGGCATGGAGCAGACTCAGGCGTGGTAGTGACATGTCATGGAGCAGAATCATGGCAGTGACATGGCATGGAGCAGACTCAGGCATGGCAGTGACATGGCATGGAGCAGACTCAGGCGTGGCAGTGACATGGCATGGAGCAGACTCAGGCGTGGCAGTGACATGGCATGGAGCAGACTCAGGCGTGGCAGTGACATGACATGGAGCAGACTCAGGCGTGGCAGTGACATGGCATGGAGCAGACTCAGGCATAGCAGTGACATGGCATGGAGCAGACTCAGGCGTGGCAGTGACATGGCATGGAGCAGACTCAGGCATAGCAGTGACATGTCATGGAGCAGACTCAGGCGTGTCAGTGACATGGCATGGAGCAGACTCAGGCATGGCAGTGACATGTCATGGAGCAGACTCAGGCGTGGCAGTGACATGGCATGGAGCAGACTCAGGCATAGCAGTGACATGGCATGGAGCAGACTCAGGCGTGGCAGTGACATGGCATGGAGCAGACTCAGGCATGGCAGTGACATGGCATGGAGCAGACTCAGGCGTGGCAGTGACATGGCATGGAACAGACTCAGGCATGGCAGTGACATGGCATGGAGCAGACTCAGGCGTGGCAGTGACATGGCATGGAGCAGACTCAAGCGTGGCAGTGACATGGCATGGAGCAGACTCAGGCATGGCAGTGACATGGCATGGAGCAGACTCAGGCATGGCAGTGACATGGCATGGAGCAGACTCAGGCATGGCAGTGACATGGCATGGAGCAGACTCAGGCGTGGTAGTGATATGCCATGGAGCAGAATCATGGCAGTGACATGGCATGGAGCAGACTCAGGCATGGCAGTGACATGGCATGGAGCAGACTCAGGCATGGCAGTGACATGACATGGAGCAGACTCAGGCATGGCAGTGACATGGCATGGAGCAGACTCAGGCATGGCAGTGACATGGCATGGAGCAGACTCAGGCGTGGCAGTGACATGGCATGGAGCAGACTCAGGCGTGGCAGTGACATGGCATGGAGCAGACTCAGGCGTGGCAGTGACATGACATGGAGCAGACTCAGGCGTGGCAGTGACATGGCATGGAGCAGACTCAGGCATGGCAGTGACATGTCATGGAGCAGACTCAGGCGTGTCAGTGACATGGCATGGAGCAGACTCAGGCATAGCAGTGACATGGCATGGAGCAGACTCAGGCGTGGCAGTGACATGGCATGGAGCAGACTCAGGCATGGCAGTGACATGGCATGGAGCAGACTCAGGCGTGGCAGTGACATGGCATGGAGCAGACTCAGGTGTGGCAATGACATGGCATGGAGCAGACTCAGAATCTGGGGCAGAAGGTGGCACATACTCTACGATCATTATGTGGGACCCTGGCTCAGCGACGATGAAGTTGGTCCCTGGCTCAGCGACCATGACATGGGACCCTGGCTCGGCGACCATGATGGTGGACGACTCTGACATGGCAGTCACAGTAGGAGTGCATAATTCCTCATCAGCCACTTTACAGTGAAAGATGAAACACTCAGTGGCAGGGCTAAATCCATGTATTGATCCCGATTGAGGGTAATCCGACTGCAAGGCATCATGGAGGAGACCAGCTCAGTTAGCCCAAAGTGGAAACAGTCTTTGAGGGCAATAACATTAAAGTCCACCATGTAGCAAAGTTCACAAAACTCCTCAACATAATCCTCCAGGGGATGATTCCCCTGACGTAGGCGCAGGAGCTGAACTGCAGAATTCATAGTAGGTCAGGTATTCTGCAACATACTGGACATGGAGTAACAGGCAGACAAAAATGAGATGATTTGAAGAATACAAGTGCAGTTTATTTTCAAATGTGAAATCCAAAAACAGTAAATCCAACGTGAAAACAAAACAGACATAAACCACTTGACTTGACTTGACTTGAACAACATTACACCAAACAATATTTGACCAAAGACAATGGCAAACATGAGGGCTTAAATGCAAAGACATGGGCAAACATGACAATGACAACCAATAACAAGACACAAGACATTTTCAGAAACGTTATGCAGTAGTAGTAGTACTGATAGTAACCATTTTGGTGGGGACTCATTTTTATCACTGAATGTGTGTGACTTGAAAGTGATTACAGAAGTAATATTTCGAGAGTTATGTAAAGCACTGTGATATCCTGGCAAATGTGTTTGAGAACCAAATGTTTGCATGTCTGGCTGGACTGAAACAGTCACACACTGTTTAGACACTTTCATTTAACACGACTCACATCCTGAGTTGGTCTGTTATTGACCAACCACTTCACTAATTATCTGCATTTGTTTTTTATTCAGATGACATGTAAGGAATCGGGGTGAATTGTTTGCAAGTTAATTGACCAAACTTTTCAGTTTTCCCAATCCCATCCACTTTAACAGACCATGGGACCCAGATATCTCAACAATGATACTGGCAGGGGCCTGGGTAGCTCAGCGAGTAAAGATGGTGACTACCACCCCTGGAGTAACGAGTTCTATTCTAGGGTCTGCTGAGTGACTCCAGCCAGGTCTCCTAAGCAACCAAAATAGTCACATGGGGTAACCTCATCATGGTCACTATAATGTGGTTCTCGCTCTCAGTGGGGTGCGTGGTGAGTTGTGCATGGATGCCATGGAATAGAGAGAAGCCTCCACACACGCTATGTCTCCACGGTAACATGCTCAACAAGCCACATGATAAAATACACGAATGAACAGTCTCAGATGCAGAGGCAACTGAGATTCGTACTCCGCCACCTGGATTGAGGCGAGTCACTACACCACCACGAGGATGTAGAGCGCATTGGGAATTGGGCATACACATACACCACTTTTCAAATATTGTCCGTTTGTGCAAACTCCTGACCATTTGAGAGCTCAACCTATCCTTATATAGAGAAGCATTGCTTCCAGGTGTGCCACAATCAAATACATTGATTGAAAGCCCAATGTCTAATAGGTAGTCCGATGCAGACCCAAAGCTAATCGCACTCATGAACCTCCTTTAGACTCCCAGAGAAGCACGACATTCTGGGCAGGACCAAAATAGTGCATTTGCAGCATCTCGTCCAAAAAAAACTTCTTTTGCACCTTGATTTAAATGGTACTAGTAACTTCTGTCTGATTAAAATGTTGGACAATGTGGCAGAACGACCCACCCCTCAGGCTTTAGTAAGGAGAGGTGCAACTTAATGAGCCTTGTTTGCACAGTGGGTGATGTGAGTAGAGCCTCATCACTGCTCCCATTACAATAAAGTGCACCTCTCCTCTGGGAGACAGCTCCTATCTCCTTGTGTGCACACGCTGGCATCCTTGCAGGTCCAGGAGCAGAGTGGGAAGGGTGCCAGCCGAGTTAGAAGCATTGCCAGACCCGCACCACAGACCCCCGGTCGCAACCCTCGGGCTAGGAAGTCAGACAACCATCCCTTCACACTTGGCCCTTAGGAGGACATAGGCCACCATAGAAGTTGCCACCCTCGTGCTATAGACTACAGAGGGGAGTGCTTTGTGAATGCCGGACCCCGGACCCCAGCCACATCCTCATTCCTTTGGACACTCCCCATACTTCGCAAAGCCCTGTTTCACAGCAAGGATGCCAGATGCTGCTTTATTTTGGGCTCTTATCCCCATAGAGAATATTTTACCCATTTTTGGACATTTCGTGTTTAATATTATTTCCAATAAATGCCTCTCTGAGGCCTAATGCCACACGCACTGTGTCTGTCTCTTGCTTACCCCGCCACAGCGTATTCATTTTTTAAAAAGCGGATTGCTTTTGCAACAAACAGTCCGTGATAGTGATAATTTTCGTTCATTTTTGTGAATTTTTTAAAGATAAACAATTTTTTTTTTTGCTACTGTGTTGAATCGCCACATGATGTCCAGTGTAAAATCTGGGTCATGAAAACAATTGAGAAGCACTGCACTTGAGTTTGTTTTCAGTCTTACACATGGCTAACTACTTCATTCTTTTCCTTGAGTTGTGAATTCACAGAGTTTGACTTGTCTATGGTAAAGAAGCCTCCAGATTCGCTGCCCTCCAACCTCCTCGCTGATGGGCTCTCCACCTTCAGTGGAAGCCTGGTGGAGCTGTATGCCAGAGGAGGTATGGTGCTGACCAGTATCATTTGTAGTGGCCTCTTCTCCTCATGGTAGCGGCAACGCAAGTACCGGGCGAATGCGGCGCGGTAAGTCTTATTGAAGAGCGTGTAGATGAAAGGATTGACTGCAGATGATAGATAACCCACCCACACAAACACATTCATTAATTCCCCCACTAAAACTTCATCACATGCCGAGCCGCACACCACCACCATCACGTTCGTCACAAAAAATGGACACCACATGATCACAAAGAGAAGGAAGACTATTCCCAGCACTTTAGACGCCTTCTGCTCATTGCTGATGGACTGCATGGTGCGATGGCCTGATCCTCTGCTCACCCCATCACTGCCGCGACAATAAGACGAACGGGAAAACAGTCGCTCAGAGGTGAGAGAACCTCGTGGGAGGAGTCCAATTGTGGATGACCGTTTAGGCCGCACGACGAGTTGGTGCAGGCACAAAGTCACTTCGCTTTGCAGAGTGCTGATGGTGAGAATGTATGTGACCACCATGATGATGAGGGGGATGAAGAATGCCACGAAAGAGCCAATAAGAACAAAATTGCCATCTGTCAGTTGGCAGCTTTCATTCTGGAAGACTTTGGAGTGATCGTGCAGACCAAGGACTGGGACAGGCATGGAGATAACTGGAGACAGAATGAGAGAGAAACAGACAGTGAGAAAGCTGCTTGGTTGTCTGGTTTTGGAAACAACTTTAAGCTGGAAACCAATTTCCTCTTGGGTTTGGAGGATCTAGCGCCAGTAGTGTAGTAAAAGCATATGGCGTATGCCCATCTATTTATCTAAGGACTTTGTGTATGTCTACTCTAAAATGAGTAATGATAAGTAACCGACACCACCAGAACAACAGCGAGAGGGAACTGACTTGTCACTTTTCAAATTACTGGGGCGATGCCAAGCGCTTTTTTAACGAGTTGTGGATTTTTTTTATATAAAAAATATGGAGATTCTTTCTAAATGCTCAGAGCGTAATCCTGAGGACAAGGGCAAAACAGACAAGTCTGACTCAGCCTGGTGTGTATATTTCCATTTTCTATGGAAATAATGCTGCTTACTAACACTGTAAATATTCTTCTCTGTAAAATGCAAATATATTCATGCATTTGTGCACAACTTATGCATACATTTCATAGTATGAAAATAATTTCACTACAAAAGAGTAATGACATAGTACATTGTACACAAATAACCACATAACCATTAATACTTTGTAACACTTTTATATAGTTACTTTCTAATATTAACGGAATAGTTCACCCAAAAATGATTATTCTCTCATAATTTACTCACCCTTATGGTGTCTCAAACTCTTATGACAGTCTTTTTTCTGCAGAACCGAAACAAAGATTTTTCTTAAAGGATATATTATGTGTTTTTGTCCATACGATGCAAGTCAATGGGGTCCAAAACAGACCCCATCCGAACTACTTTTTCACTGGAAATCGCGTGTTCAAGGAGCTTGTTCATGCTTCCTCAGGATTGAACATGTTGGACCCCATTGGCTTGCATTGCATAGACAAAAACATATCATATATACTTTTTAAAAAAAAATCTTTTTTTGGGTTCCAGAGACGAAAGAAAGTCTTTTGAGTTTTGAGGGTGAGTAAACGATGAGATAATTATAATTTTTGAGTGAAATATTCCTTTAAAATTAGTTCAAATTAGTCTTTGATAAATTCCTGGTTTGTCCATCTTTTCAGTCACCATCGCACCAATGTCTAGGACTTACCCACAGAGATGGTCCAGGCTGCCATTATTTTAGCACGGGCTCTAGTTCGAGAGTTTGAGCGACTGTGGTGGATAGGGTTACGGATGGCGATGTATCTGTCTAGAGAGATGGCGCACAGGTGCATGATGGAGGCAGTGGAAAAGAGAACATCCAGGTAGATCCAGATCGGACATAGAGCCGATGGAAGGGGCCAGGTGTATCCTAGCATATCAGAGAGAAAATGACTTGTGTATTATTAGTTGAAATCAGAACATATTAAATATTCATGAGGCAGAACACTGCCTGGGAATTTCGTGGATTGAAGAGTTAATGATAAATGATTGATTCTTTTCCTTAACTTTATCACTCCTTTTGTATTTCTCCTCTCTGTCCAGTAGATGGCAATATTCACAAAGAATGCAAATTGGAGGGGAAAAAAGAGAAAAAAAACTCTTGAACGTGCATAGGAGGGCTGTGTAAAAGTAGATTTATTGTAAAAATAATAATAATAATAATAATAAAGACTTAAATATTCATCTGTTCCTTACCCACTCTCATCTAGCTTCAGAAGACATTAATTTAATCACTGGAGTCTTTTGGATTACTTTTATGCTGTCTTTATGTGCTTTTTGGAGTTTCAAAGTTCAGGCCAAAATTCACTTGCATTGTATGGACCTATAGAGCTGAGATATATATATTTTATAAATATTTTATTTTGTTCATTAGAAAAAAGACAGTCATGCACATCTGGGATGGCATGAGGGTTAGTAAATCATGAGAGGATTTGATTTTTGGGTGATCTGTCCCTTTAAAGTATTCAAAAACCAAATTTTTTTGGAAATACATTTAAATTGCTTTTTGCGCCCGTCAGTGGACTTCAACACAAAACTTGTGCAATATGTGTAATGAGCCACAAAATATCATTTTGCAAAAATGTTGCTTTTTTCACTGGCACTTATTATTTTCTTCAGGAAAACTAATGTTCTTAATTAAAACAATTACAAGGATCAGCCTTTTGTTTTGCTGACAACAGAAGACCAGAGATGTTTTGGAGAGTAATGTGTCTGTTTAATTGAATATAAAATGTTCTGAACCCATTGAGACTCTAGAGAACAGATCATCAGTTCCGCCATCACAGACATTTCTGTGCTTCCAACTGTAAAATCCTTGAATCTTCTCAAGTTCTGATGACAGGTTCAGCTGAAACAGGAGAGCCTAGCTTTTATTAACTGTGGTTTCATGCATATACATTCAACTACTCTGACCCAGTTATATAATAGCATTACATCATCATAGATGTGAGAATAACATGATTCAGTGGGCAAAAAAGATACCAGGATCAACCCTCTACAGTTCCATTTCCCCAAAACTAGGACGTTTACCAGAAAGAGAGGGAAAATGTGGAGGATAAGTGAAGATTATAATGCTGCTGTGCAAAGGTAAATCGCAATGATTACAATTATTAACTTTTTTTTATTTTGTGTCTCTTAAACTATGATCTGTCCTGTGACAGATGGGTTTGACTCAACTATGCTCAAATTAAAAGATAACACTGTGAGGATATTGCAAGTACAAAATCCATATTATGCGCTATATTTGTTGACTCTGACTTTTTGGAGTCTCACTGTGGTTGCATCGTATTTCACTGGTTTTCAGCATCTTGCGCATTAACTCGATTGTATTTAATTGTATTTTTACGATGCTGTGTCGAGTTCTGCATTGTTTGAAAACTTTGAAAAAAGCATCCCGAGACCCCTGCATTCAGAATTGTGCTCTGTCCAGCAGTCCTTGAATGTAAGAAGGCGTTCTGCTGTGTGAGGCTTCTTTTCTTTTTTTGAGTTTACTGCTCTCTGAATAAGTGTTGTTTGTTGCCTGTACAGCTGCGCTGACTGCCCCCCGATAAATGCGACATAAAGGTAGTATTTCAAGCTTGAATTGCTCTGATGGTAATATTCCTATTACGGAATATACGTATCGTCAGGGGGTATGATTAATTTGCTTTATACACTTTATTTTTTAGATACTTAATCACATGAAATTAACACATAAAATCGAAAGCCTTACTTAAAACCAAACATTTTTAAAAAGCATTATTCTTAGTTTCAGTGTTAATGTAGTTACTGTGGTTTGCCTTGGTAGTTGTTAGATGAACCGTAACATGTTAAATATTTTAATGTGAGTGAGCAGTTAACAGATCAACCTTCAGCATCGCGTGTTTGCATGTGTGAGTTGGAAACAATGTGTTATGCTGGAGGCAGACTTTGTTTTGTCTGGTTTTTATGTAAAATTCTGATTGCCCATAAATGATAAACTTCACCAACATAAAGTAGAAAGGAGGAAAATAAACAATTCAGTTCTGTTTTGTTTTACATCTGTCAGTAGGTCATACAATGAGGGCCAGCTGTCAAAAAACACACACCACTCCTAGAACCAGGAAGAGTAATATTTTATTCTCCTTGGTCAAACTACTGAGGATATCAAAAAGGATGCATCACAATTTTGCTTCTCACTCACACACCAAAGCAAAGCATCGTTACTGCATAATTAATACCTCATCAAAGCACTAGAAAGATGAGGAAGAGGGATTTCTCTCCCCATGCGTGAATACAAACAGGCTAATTTAAGACACACCAGACGGCCAAACACACACTCATTATGCACTGAAATAAATCACCTTGCTGCAAAATGCATGGAGGCCTAATTATTTGTTATAGAGGAAAATCTGTCTTTTCCAGGGATGACTCAAACTCAAAAAAAGTTTGTATATCACACATTTGACCTGGAAGAACCTTACTAGCCACATAAGGAGACATTTGACGGGTGCCGTGTATAAACATACATAAAGGTTTTATGCTGTGGATGAGAATTCTGGCAAAGGTTTTAAACAAGATATGATGTAAAGCAGCTCAAATAGCATCCTTCACATGACCGCGGATGCAACTCGCTTTGTTTAAAGGAATGTTTTTGTGCTCAAAACAAGTTCTATTGGCAGCATCTGTAGCATGCTGTTAATTACCCCAGACAATGAGACAAAAAATGTGTTGCTTGTGTTTTTGTTAAAATGCTTACATACATTTTTCAAAACAACATTTTTATTTGAGCTGTAAAGTTGTCAGAACTGTCCTTTTAGCAGAGGGACTACATTTCTCAACAGATGAACTTCTGGTAATGTGTTACCAATGTTACTCCTGTATGTAAACATACTGATCTCATTGTGAATTTGGTGATAGTGGGCTGAAAAGTTTTAAAATCGGGCTTTGCTTGCAGAAATACGTACCACTGCCCCCAGTGGACGAAGCGGGATGTATTTTCAAAAGTATGGGCATATGTGTAAGCTCCAGAGTCCAGGCGAATTGACAGGCCCAAGCTGAGGACCGGCAGATGTTACGGAGCTTAGTACCCCAGGGGGAAAATTCAGCTGCGACCCTGGCCCCGAATGCTGGGGTTGGCCCAACAACCAGTGGTCAATCCGCCTCTTGCCACTGTTAACCAGGGAAGCCAAACTTGTGGACTAACAGCTTCCGATGACAGAGCTCCTGGAGTACGAGAACTTGAGATAAGCCATCCTACAGCAGGTCGGCCGCAGCCCGGAATTACACCGCCAGTGCTTCCATTCGCTGACACTAAGCAAGCTCGGCCACTCATTTGCATTTGCTCAACAGCACCGTGACTCCTGCCGGCTGTGGCAGTGGTCGATTTGGTGGTATTGGAGCAATTCATCACTCGACTTCCGAAAGGGATGGCGGAATGGGTCCAGTGCTACCACCCGGTGTCACAGGGTGAGGCCGTCCAGCTGGCTGAGGACCACTTGGCGCCGTATTAGGGGGCCAGCGAGCCCTCTCCTCTTTCCCTCTCTCTCTCTCTCTCTCTCTCTCTCTCTCTCTTTCGCTCTCTCTATGTGTGTGTGTACGAGTGCGCATGTGCAAGAACAGCGAAGTTGGTGTGTGTCTCTGAGGGAGTTTCTACTTCCTTATTTTTTTATTTTTTCTTTTATTATTGAGTTGGACAAAAGTTATAGATTTGGAGTGGGGTTTTTGTGCGTTTTTGGCTGACTTTGGTCAGTTAAGTTATGACTGATGCCTCTGTGTCGGTGGAAGATTGTTTATCTTAACGGTGAGCTCTGTAGTCGGTGGAGTAAATATTACATCTGCATCATGCATAAACAAGGCCATCGTGTTTTTTCTGAATGAAATTCAGATCGTGTGAATGGGTTAACAATCAAAGACACATTTGTGCCTGTTTTGCCTTTGTCAAGTCCAATGAAGCAAATTGTTCTTTCAAATGTTCCACTGTTTCTAAGAAGTGCAAAATTTTAAGAAAATACTTGGTATTAGGTATGGTAAGCTAATAAATCCTATTAAGATGATTCCGATTTTTTCTTCTAGCATCGTGGCACCTTTATGTTTTGGCTCTTTAAATATTCATGGGTGCCGTGATGCTGTGAAAAGATCGTCTCTTTTTGATTATATTATTATGAAGAATGGTAGTGTAGTTTTCTTACAAGAAACTCACACAGATTTGAGTAATCAGACACAATGGCAGAGTGAATGGAATGGAAAGGTTGTTTAAAGTCATGGTTCCAGTAGTGGATCTGAATTTAAAGAACAACATGTGAGTGTTATTGATCTCCTTCCAGGAAGAATGCAAAGAGTCGATGTTACTTTACATTGTGTTAATTTCTCACTCTTTAATGTATTTGCCCCTAATATTGGGACAGAATGTACCCTTTTCTTTGGAAAACTTAAAACAGCATTAATCAATGTCCCACAGGGTCAGATTATTGTATTGGCTGAGATTGTAACTGTACTTTAGATCATACATTAGGTAGGAATCATGAAGAACCCAACAATCACTCTGGGCTTTTAGAAAATTAATAATCTATTATGATTTTGTTGATGTGTGTAGAGAAGCATTTCCTAATATAAAACAATATACATGGTTAAAAGCAAATTCAAATATGGTTTCTGCAGCAAGGCTTGACAGAATGTATGTACAAAGAAGTGCTAGTGAAATCTTTTTTAATAGTTGCATTACTCCCACTTCTTTAGCAGACCATCACTATATGTCTGTCACTCTCACTTCAGCACAGAGCACTTTTACATGTCCTTACTGGCATTTCAGTAATAGGCTGTTACAGGATCAAAATGTTATGCATGCTTTTACACTTTTCTGGGAGGAATGGAGAGAGAGAAAAACTCAGTATAAGTCCCTGAGCCAATGGTGGGACATTGGTAAAGTTCAAGAAAAACTTTTCTGTCAGAAGTATTCTGAACATAACAGGATTATTCTTGAAAACAAGATGAGACAACTTGAAAAAGATATTTTGCAGTTGAACATTGAAGAGTATGATGAAAGTACTACTGAAGTTTTGGAAACAAAATTTATTTTTTATCGGAAACCTTCTAGAAGAAAAAGCCTTCATAAACAGAAAAAAAGAAAAAAAGACATAAACCTTCATGCAAGGTTTATGTATTTTAATTGTTTTTATTCTTCAACATCCTTCTTTTTCTAATTGGAGAAGAAAAGGGCAGTTAGGAAATATTTTAGTCATATGAAACTTTCAATTGAAGAACATTAAATAATTGCTTATGCATTGCAGTTTTATGAAAATCTCTATAGAGCAGAACCATGTGATGGAGTAATAACAGACACACTTCTCCAGGATCTACCTCACCTTACGGTAGAAGATCATTCTAAACTTCTGTGCATATGAACGAATTGTCTGCAGCTAGTAAAATCTGTCTTCAGGCAAGGCTCTGGGTTTGGATGGATTAACTGCAGAATTCTATAAGCAATTTTAGCCAGTTGTTGGAAAACACCTGTTCTCAGTTTTTTATAGTGTTTTGATAGACGCACTTTATGGAGCACTTTAGTCTATGGAGAGCAACGATTACCTTGTTACTCAAGAAAGGTAATCTTGGGGATATAAGAAACTGGCGGCCAGTGTCTCTGCTTGGAATTGACTATAAAATACTGTCATTAACCAACAGATTAAAACTTTACATATCTAAATAATTCACGCTGACCAGTCATATTTTGTTCCTAAACACACAATATTTGATAATTTGTTTTAAATGCGTGATCTGATTTAATTTGCCAGAGACAATAATCTTAATGTAGGATTTTTAACTTTGGACCGAGAAAAAGTTTTTCATCATGTTGATCATGGGTTTCTTTTTAAGTGTTTTGAAGCTTTTGGATTTGGTTCTTCATTTATTTCCTATGTTAAGTTATTGTATACTGATATATATATAGTATCTTAAAAATGTATGGTTTGCTCACAAGACCTTTCTCAGTCAACAGGGGCATATGGCAAGGGTGTAGAATGTCAGGCATTTTATATGCTATTGCCATTGATTACTGTTCTGAGATGTCAACTTGGTGGAATCTCAACAGTAGGACCTTCTACTTCAGAGGTGGTAACAGTTAAAATCAGTGCTTATGCAGACGATGTCACCATGATAATTTGATCAAATGAGGATGTGTGCAACCTTTAAACGGCCCTTGAGACCTATCAAAAAGCCTCCTCGGCTCAAATTAACTGGTAAGAAAATATCTCTTTGACATTAGGCAAGTGGGAGGAAAGAGTCTTTCCAAAGCTTCCCCAGCACTGCTCTTGGAGTTTAGAGGGGTTTAAAGTGCTGGGGATTTTTCTCGGAACAGAACAATATACAGGTGAAACTCGAAAAATTAGAATATCGTGCAAAAGTTCATTAATTTCAGTAATTCAACTTAAAAGGTGAAACTAATATATTATATAGACTCATTACAAGCAAAGTAAGATATTTCAAGCCTTTATTTGATATAATTTTTATGATTATGGCTTACAGCTTATGAAAACCCCAAATTCAGAATCTCAGAAAATTAGAATATTACATGAAATCAATAAAAAAAAAGGATTTTAAATACAGAAATGTCGGCCCTCTGAAAAGTATAATCATGCATATGTACACAGTACTTGGTTTGGGCCCCTTTTGCATTAATTACTGCCTCAATGCGGCGTGGCATGGAGTCGATCAGCCTGTGGCACTGCTGAGGTGTTATGGAAGACCAAGATGCTTCAATAGCGGCCTTCAGCTCTTCTGCATTGTTTGGTCTCATGTCTCTCATCTTTCTCTTGGCAATGCCCCATAGATTCTCTATGGGGTTCAGGTCAGGCGAGTTTGCTGGCCAATCAAGCACAGTAATACCATGGTCATTGAACCAGGTTTTGGTACTTTTGGCAGTGAGGGCAGGTGCCAAGTCCTGCTGGAAAATGAAGTCAGCATCTCCATAAAGCTTGTCTGCTGAAGGAAGCATGAAGTGCTCTAAAATGTCCCGGTAGACGGCTGCGTTGACTCTGGACTTAATAAAGCACAGTGGACCAACACCAGCTGATGACATGGCTCCCCAAACCAACACAGACTGTGGAAACTTCACACTGGACTTCAAGCATCTTGGATTGTGTGCCTCTCCATTCTTCCTCCAGATTCTGGGACCTTGGTTTCCAAATGAGATGCAAAATTTGCTCTCAAATTTGGAATTTGAGAGCGCTTGAGACGCTTCTGACGTTGTTTGTTGTTCAGGAGCGGCTTGACAAGAGGAATACGACATTTGAAGCCCATGTCCAGGTGTGTGTGGTGGCTCTTGATGCAGTAACTCCAGCCTCAGTCCACTCCTTGTGAAACTCCCCCACACATTTGAATGGCCTTTTCCTGACAATCCTCTCCAGGCTACGGTCATCCCTGCTGCTGGTGCACCTTTTTCTTCCACACTTTTCCCTTCCACTTAACTTTCTATTAATGTGCTTTGATACAGCACTTTGAGAACATCCAACTTCTTTTGCAATTACCTTTTGAGGCTTTCCCTCCTTGTGGAGGGTGTCAATGATGGTTTTCTGCACAACTGTCAGGTCAGCAGTCTTCCCCATGATTGTGAATTCAACTGAACCAGACTGAGAGACCATTTAAAGGCTCAGGAACCCTTTGCAGGTGTTTTGGATTAATTAGCTGTTTAGAGTGTGACACTTTGAGCCTACAATACTGAACCTTTTCACAATATTCTAATTTTCTGAGATTCTGAATTTGGGGTCTTCATAAGCTGTAAGCCATAATCATAAAAATTATATCAAATAAAGGCTTGAAATATCTTACTTTGCTTGTAATGAGTCTATATAATATATTAGTTTCACCTTTTAAGTTGAATTACTGAAATTAATGAACTTTTGCACGATATTCTAATTTTTTGAGTTTCACCTGTATGCAGAAATATTGAGAAGGTCTCTATGAAAAAGTAACTTGTCGCTTGCAGAAGTGGATATGGATTCTTCCTCAATTGTCTTATAGAGGGAGGGTTCTTGTTGTTAATAATTTAGCAGCATCCATGCTGTGACATTGTTTAACTGTTATTGACCCCCCCAAAGGAACTACTACAAAATCTACAGAAAATTTCTGTTGATTTTTTCTGGGATGGTTTCCACTGGCTTCCTTCTGGGATTTTATATCTGCCAGTAAATGAAGAAGGACAAGGACTGATCGAGCTATCTGCTAAGGTCAAAGCTATGAGACTAAAATCTGCAGAGAGACTACTTTTCTCTACAGAATTTATTCCTTGGGTGTCATTATTTTTTATGTCCCCTTTTAATGAAAAGGATTCACTTAAGTGGGTCATTTGATTGACGTAGTCTCCAAAAAAAGGAGATCAGCAGAAGATATTGCTATACAGGTTGATTTGAAATCTGTGAGGGTAGTGGAGCAGTTTATTTCTGGCTTGAAAGCTGCTTTTCCTCCTCCCCTATTTCAGTTTTTAATTTTTGCTTTAGAGGATGGGCCCATACTGTTAGCTTTTCCTAAAATAAGTTTATCACCTGAGGTTTGCCATGAAACTAATCAGGTTGGAAAGCTGTTCAAATTTGAGAGATTAGAAGGGCTGAATTTACAAACAGCGGGAAAAAAGACATATCAGGTCTGTGTAAAAACTATTTATTTTAATTATCTTCATGATAGATGTGATACAAAATGGAGAGAAAAACTAATAGTTGCAGATTATATTTTCTCCTCCTGGAGAATTCTTTATAAAAGTCCCCTTCCAAAACGTTCAGGAGATTTGCAATGAAGAATATTACACTGTGTGTTAACAACTAATGTTTTTGTTTCCAGATTTAACTTGAATGTTCTGCCTTCTTGTTATTTTTGTAATATGCATGAAACTTTAATGTTTTTATTGAATGTCCAAGGTTAGTGTCGCTTTTTGCATTGCTGGAAGGGATTCTCGAATGGTTGAGCTTTGATTTTAACAAACTAATTTTTATTTATGGTGGTAGGTATTCTAATGTGAAGAAGAAACAATGTAATGTTGCCAATTTTATAATTGGACAAGCATTTTTAGCAATTAGGAAGACTTGCAGACTTGCACTTGAAGGGCGAATTAAATCTTTTTAAAGCATTAGTGAATCAAGAATAAAGTTAGAATATGTTTTTTATAGAACTACAGGAAACATGGTTGAATTTGTGCATAAATGGTGTGTAAATACTGGTTTGCTTGTACTTTGTGAAGATGAGTTATCATTTAATTGGTAAAGTGTGATAATTAATGAAAGAAATTTTAAACCTCAAACCTCTCTCTCTCCTTCTCCCTCCTCCACGTCAACCCACCAGTTCCCCCTATCTCTCTCAGCTCTCTTCCCCAGGTTGGTGAATCCGCTTTTGTGGGTGTGGACAGGGAACCTGGGAACTGGAGGTAGGAACATATGTCCAGATCCCCGACATGCCACAGGCCACCCCTATCGAGCTGGAGTGTACTGGATACCTGTGAGCTTTAAAGGGGTTACGAGGCTTTGGATACAAGCTGGTGGGTGAAGGTAAGGTTTGTGCACAGGGATATTATTATATTTCAGGGACTAAAGCATAGTGTTGAGGCTGCGGTTAGTCACCGCCTCTCCCATCCGCTTATTGTGGGTAGAAATTGGCCGGAATTTACAACTTTATTGAGGGGAATATGAGTGAATGGGTCCTGCATTAACGAATCACTGTGTGTAGTCTGCGGTTCGCTGGCTGGGGAGATGGTGCCAGGGCCGTACACATCAGCTCCACATCAGGAAGATGAAAGGGAGGGGCAAGTCTTGGCAGCCAGAGTCGCAGTTGGGGGAGAGAGATTGACCTTAGTCCTACAATGTCTCAGACTGCAGTGTGAAAGAGAGTGCTACTTTACATTTGTGTTTTGAGCTCCTGAATTTTTGTTTGTGTTCATGCTGAAAAGAGGCACGAAATAAATAATCAGAAAGTGTGTAAGCTGGTTCCTGCTTCCTCATTTCCCCTGAACTGACCTGAGACTTGTCACATGCGCAATAATAAAAAACAGTGCAAGATGAGTAGCAGCGGCCAAAAAAAAACATGTCTACATGTGTATATTGACCAAGATTTTAAAAATAATTTTATATAATAATTTTATAATATAATTAACTTTATATTGCAGAAAAGTATCATAGCCCTCACATTTCTCACAGCAGGCAATTTGAAATCTGTCAGAATTAGTCTGAATTAGTTATAAAAGCGCTGCTTTGATGGCTGTAGCAGTCGTGTGTATTAAATAAGACGAATTTGAAGAGACAGTTTTTCTGAAAGAGTTTCAGCATGCTGTCAGTCTCACCTAGTCAAATATTAAAGGTAAATAAGAATAAAACAAACATAACATCCATGGTTTTTGCAGAGGGATGAGTTGAAATTGTTTTCTGTTGTAACCAACAGTGTGATACAGATGCAGTCCATAGACTCTCTATTGGACATGGAACATTCTGAATCTAAATAAGCAGAATAGCTTCAATCTGTTGATGAATATCAAACATGTGCAAATACATATGTGCAAATGTAAACAAACTCACCATAGACGATTGTCACCATGGCTACTGGCATCACAAGGATACCAAGAAGCATGTCAGTAATGGCTAAAGACCTCAAGAAGTAGTTGGTGGCATTCTGTAACTTCCTCTCCAGGCTCACCGCCATAATGACCAGGATGTTACCCATCACTGTAATGATGATGACCAGTGAAATCAATAATGCAACCCAGTTCTTCTGGACAGTCATAGAGGTCAAACAATATGACCTATTTCTGTCTTCTCTGCCATTGCAATCCATTGAGTTATTAACCAAAGACACTTTCTGCTCCATAAGCCAACATTCAGCGCTTGTGTCTGTCGAAATCTCGGCTGATATCACTGAAGATCTGTATTTAGCAGTTATCCCATTCAAGTCCATTAAAGAACAATTTTTGCAAAACTGTATCGATTAATTCAGGAAAACGACAGTCCATAGGATGCGTTCCATGGCACTTCAAGACTGTACATTCCAAGAGATTCTAGTTTGAAATTGACAACATGCTCCATTTAGACCCTCAGTCCTTTGGATTGTTGTTTTACATGAATCTTCAAAGCTCCACTGAGAAGATGGATTATGACACAGGATAGATGAGACAACTTTACTGCTGCATGAACAGTAAGAGAGAAAAAGAGAATGAGAAAAGAGAAGAAAGACTGGAATGCATCCTTGCATGCATGTCCTGGGTTTAACAAAACATCATGTAAACACACAAACACATATATAAACATGCAATATTATAGACAAAACACACTGCTTTCCTGTAATTCCCTGTGAGCGCACATAACATGCAACCAATACAATTTGTAGTGCGTTCAGAGAAAAGCTAGACAGATTCAGCTGTGCAAGAATATCAAACTGCATTAGATAAATTCTACCCAAGTCTCAGTTTATATCTGGTTCATATACATTACCGCTAAATCTGGGAGAGTTTTCTGTTTCCAAATCACACTTCTAGTGAGCAGAACACTCTGAACTCCAGATGTGGAGAATGAACCTACGATTATGTGTGGCTCTCATAGCAGCCCAACACTGTCCAATTCCATTCATCCTTTCTTTTCTCCTTTCTACATACAATTCACAGTCCTGTCTCCCTCCCTCCCTCTCTCTGTCTCTCTCTCTCTCTCTTTCTCTCTCTCTCTCTGAAGATAGTTTTCCAGAAGCTGTAACTAAAGCTAGACTGTTTAAGCCCTCTCCAGAAAGACTAGCCTCTGACTCGTCCCCTTGGTGATTTTCAACTGCATCAAAGACAAATTAACTCCTTTATTCACATACGTGTTTGCACTGATTTTTAAACAACTTCTCAGAACAGGGAACTAACCAAAAGCCTTTTTCCATGTCACGTTTCATTTAATCTTCTGAACTTTAAATGCCATTTTAGTAAAAGCAGAAAATATTAGAGAAATTCCTGAAATAATTGTAGATAGAACATTGCACAAATTCTCGTTCTCAATTTATTTTTTTCTGTTTCATTCCATTGAACCTTTTGAACTTTTCAAGCAATTTCAGGCAAAACAGGAAATATTGCTAATTTGAGTAATTAGACAAATGTTTACAAATTGTCATTCTCTTATTATTGTCTGTGTCCTATTCCATTTTTAAAAAGCAATTTCATAAAAAAGCAGGACATATTACAAATTAATTCATTAGCCAAATAGCTATTCAAAATAATGTTTTTTATTTCATTCTCTTTTTCTGTCATTCTCTTGTAACTTTCTGTGTCCCAAGCCCAGTGTTGGGTAAATTACTCAAAAAATTAAATAAGATTACTGACTTTAATGATTACTTCATCTAAAAAGTAATCACAGTACTTATTATTTTTACATTACTTTCTAAATTACTTTTCACAGAAACGCTTTTGTTTTTCCACTCAATTAATTAAAAATAAAGTCTATTGGATTTTCATTGACTCGTTAGAGAGTGCATGCCCTTCAGCTGTAACAAAACACAAACAGATCGTCTAGGTTACGGATGTAACCTCTGTTCCCTGATGGAGGGAACGAGACGTTGTGTCGAAGAAGCGACACTAGGGGTCTCTCTTGAGCGCCGATTATACATCTGATCTATGAAAAAAGGCTAATGAGAAGTTGGCAGACAGAATTTGCATGTCCCGCCCCCAGACATACGGGTATAAAGGCGGGGAAATTAGTCTGTTCCCTTTACAAAAAGCTTCACTTATGATGCTGCGCTGAGAAAAGCACTTTGGGAACATCTTATAGTTGTGACCAGCTGTGAATATGTGTGCAACACGTCAATGAACATTGACAGGAATTTCACCGGAGCATCGTCAGATCTTTTGTCTTCAGATCACTCTGTGTTTGTGTGCTATCATGAGCCTGTCAAACTTTCTTTCCTCTGTTAGGAGTTAGAATCTGTTAGTGCACAGTGAACCTTCTCTCTTTTCTCTTCAAACAAAAAAAGAAAAAGAAAGAAAAAATGACAGAAAATAAGGGCAAACGATGCATGTTCCCCTGTCACCGCTCTATGGCCGAGAGGGACATGCATCAGTTCTGCTTTGTTTGTTTGGGGGAAGAGCATGCTGCTCTCGCGTTGAGGCGAGCATTGCGATCTGCTTTCGGGCAAAATGCTTTGCGCTCGCCTTGCTTACTTCCGGGAGTCAGCGCCCACACTTCATTCCTGGGGCTGAGGAGCGAGAGACGGGTTCATCCCTTTCGCTCACTCTCTCCCCACACCCAACTGGTGATTGTGAAGCGTGCTCTGGCGTCTCTTCGGTTCATGTTGGGGACCATGAATCTCTCGAGTTGGCAGATTTCGAGTTACCCACCTCCGAGCATTCTGGGCAGGAATTACTCGCCGTGGTTACTCGTGCGGTGGCACGGTGGTTAGACTGGCCAAGCCAACAAGAGACCCCCAAACGCCCCAAGTTGAAGGATAGACTTCTGTCTGGTGGCCGGGGAAAGGGAACGCCTCGTGAGTCCCTTCCCTTCTTTAATGACCTCCATGACGAGCTCTCTCGCTCATGGAGGAAGCCTTATACTTCCCGTGTCCACGTGCCCTCGACGTAGATATATTCGACTATCGTGGGTGCTGAGACACAGGGGTATTCGATGATGCCGCCGGATGAGGAGACACTTGTGGGTTATCTCTTGCTGGGTTCGGCATCATCGCTGAAAAGACCCTCTCTCCCCACGAAGCCGTGCAGGACCACCTCCATGCTAGTGGGGAGGGCTTATCAGGCAGTGGGGAGGGCTGGTGCTGCTCTGCACACTATGGCGGTGTTACAGGCATACGAAGAAGCATTCTCTGAACTTCGTCGAGCCACGGACCTATCTCTCCGTGCGACCAAGCAGACAGCCCGTGCCACTGGCCGGTCTATGTCCGCTTTGGTCAGCACGGAAAGACACCTATGGCTCAACCTATCGGGCATCAAGGACAAAGATAAAGCTTTCCTCCTTGATGCCCTGGTTTCGCCTTCTGGCCTATTCGGAGACGCAATGAATAAAGTTATCTCCAGGTTCCAGGAGGTGAAGAGCCACGAGGAAGCATTTGGGCAGTTTTTTCCTCGCCGCACTCAGGGGGCAGGGCCGTCAGCCACCCAGTCCCGCCCCGGTCCTGCTAGAAGGGAGGCTCAGAAGCAGAGTGTGGCGAGTCGTGCTCCCCCTCGTAAAGACTGGGGACAAGCTCGTCGCCCTTGACAGCCCCCAAAGCAAGACCTCAGGGGAGTAATTTCTAAAAGAAAAAAGCCCTGATGGTCTTGCGCCCAGCCCTGTGGCGGTAGCTCCCCTCGGGACGGGGCGCATGTACCATCCAACGAACGCGAAGAAAGGGTGGATGTCGAGGCAATATGGAGACGTAGAAGTACGCGTCCTGCATGTCAACCGCTCCAAATCTAGATGCCGGACACAAGTTAAAATGTGTTTTTGTGAAAGCCTTTTGAACGGGAGTTTGTGCAAAGCCCGGTTGAAAACTCTCAAGTACAAGATCGGTCGTAAGCCGCCGCCTTTCTTGGGTACGATGACGTAAGGGATGTAGAGACCCTTCTTCATCTCGGTTGGAGGGACAGGCTCTATCGCGTCTTTGAGTAAGAGGATTGCGATTTCCACACGCAGGGAAATGGCATGTTTGCCGTTTACTGCGGTAAAGCGGATGCCCCTGAAGAGGGGGAGGGAGGCCTGGCAAACTGAATTGCGTAACCGAGTCGGGTGGTCCAGGCCAGCCAGCGTGACGGGTTGGGAAGTGAAAGCCACGCATCCAAGCTCCGTGCTAGGGGCACTAACGGGACAATTATTTTTTATGTACTCTAAATACTCTTTTAGAGAAAATCACTCCTTTACAACTACAACTCTTTTAGTTGCGCTGTTGAAGCGCTGCACTGCCGTGCAGAGAAGGCAAAAGCTGCTGAAGTGCGCCGTAGATCCGCTGTAGGAGTGTGTGACTCACAGCTCGCTGCATACATGACCATCGGCTCCGAAGAAAATTTCTGAATGAAACAGACTCATTTCCCTGCCTTTATACCCATATGTCCGAGGGTGGGACATGCAAATTCTGTCTGCCAACTTCTCATTGACCTTTATTCATAGATCAGAGGTATAATCGGTGCTCAAGAGAGACTCCTAGTGTCGCTTCTTCGACACACTGTCGAAGTGAGCGACAGACGGGGAAATACATATTAGTGTAATTCATGTTTCAAATGAATTCTTCATATTTTTTTTTAGAAATATGTCTAACCGAAGTAATTAAAAGTAGTAATTAATTACTTTTTAATTAGTTTGATTACAAGAATTTAAAAATGTAATGCTCCACACAACTTTTTATACTAAATAAGTCATTTGATTAGATTACAGTAATTAAGTACTTTGCAATTAGATTACACTCAACACTACCCATGCTATTTTATCTTTTATACTTTTCATGAATTTTTGAAAAACAGGAAATGTTTGAAGTTTGTGTAATTAACTTAGCTTATCTTAAAATAGATATTAAAAAAGTGAAAAAATAAAATATGACATTTTGATTGCAATTGAAAGAAAAATAGGAAATGTAACTAAATAGAGTAATTATTAATGCAATTATTTAAAAAATAATAACAAATTAAAAAAGCATTGCAAAAATTCAAATTTTTTTCTGTGTTCCACTCTATTTTATCTTTTGAACTTTAAATGCTATTTCAGGAAAAACATGCATCAGTATCAGCAAATTGCCGTAAAGTACAAAAAGAACATTAAAAACATTGACATACTGTATGTCAACCTGAGGAAAGGTGTTTCACTGATCTTCTTCCTTCAAGATGTATGCTAAAATAATCCAGGTAAACAGATACATTTTCACAGCGGTCCTCTGCCATCACAGGATATTAATAATGTATTGTTAATACACATCATACATTAAAATTTCATATATTCAAAGAATACATTTGGAAAATTAGATACCTCTTCCTCTAGGCATGATTTGGAGAGACAGAGGGAAAGATCAGAGAGAGAGGGATAGAAATAAATTAGAAGAGAAAGAGAAGTAAAAATGAGGCAAGACTGTATATATATAAGAATATAGAAACTGTGGTAAAAAAAAGAAAATCCATAGAATCTTTTTCCAGACAGACCTGCAAACTCTGCAAGGTTTATGATAAAAAGAAAAAAAATGGCAAAGTGAAGGACGGGTGGCAGCGAGGGAGGTAGCGGCCAAACAGGTGTACAGTAGCAGAAGGGAAGTGTTCAAACTGTAAAGGACAGACTGGGGAAAAACTTCACACCTTTCCACCTCGCCTGTCTCCATCCATATAAATGATGGATTGCTGGGCTGACTGACAGACTGATAGAGCATTCTTTGTCACTCACTCCTCTGGTAATGGAAGGGGTTTGCGAGAATAAGCAGGAACTTATTAGCAAGTAAACATATCTCAAATAAATCATCCATTTTTTCAATGAATCATATGGATTCTTGATTGTGCCCTACACTTTTGTTTGGAACGACCCTTTGAGCAAAAATGTCAATTGGAATCCCTCAAAGAGCAAGGAGAAAAAAACTACGATGCCACATTAGATTGAGAGAAAAGGGTCTCATACACACATTTCTTAGACGATCACGGAGTCAACAGGGCCTGCACCTGCTGGGGAGACTGTTAGCTCTCATTTAGCTGATAAATACTTTAGTGCAACCAATTAGCACATCCCATGTGTACACAGACACAAGCCCTCAATCACAATAATATCTGCTTAAATTATATTAGTGACTTGTGCAGCTATAGGGAAGATTGTTTTGTGGAACAAGTGGCGACAGTGAACCTCACAAGGGAGTAGCAAATGCATACATACACATCATCAATCATGGATATGTCAAAATAACCAGGCGCACATGCCCATGTTCATTATCTGCTGTCCCTTGCCAACTTCATCAAGTCTGAAATGGTAACGGTTTCTTGCTGTTGATTACATGAGATTTCTTCTGCATCCATTTAGATTCAAAGAACATATGAGATATGAGAGAAGAACCTAAACATGAGCATAAAAGGGTTCTTCAGGTAGAAATGTAATTATTATTATCATTAAAGAACCTTTAAAAGAATATTCCGGGACCAATCCAGGTTAAGCTCAGTTGACAGCATTTGTGGCATAATGTTGATTACCACAAAAATTAACTTGACCTGTCCCGCCTTTTCTTAAGGCTTGGGCTTAAGGTTTTACACTTGTCCTCATCTTCTAATAACTTAAGAGGCTTCAGAAGACACGACAACGTTTGTGGTAAGGGAGAATAGTGAGCAACGATTCTTCCTTGGTTTTTACGGTACATTGGAGGAGATTTTTTAGGGAGCGCCGATGCACTGGAATGATTTTGCGAAGGAGACAGCCTTAAAAATGGCTGACTCCCTGATCAGTGCCCTGACTACTGAACTAGAGAACTGATTAAGACTCACCCCACGTATGATGAAGACTCAAGTCATTGATGAAGGGCATCTCACACACACACACACACACACACACACACAAAATCATCTATAATAGAACAAAGCTGAAACATCGCTCTGCTTCAACCTTTGAAAAATTGATATATGGTTGCTGCCTTAAAGGCATAATCTACAGCCAGCTGTCGGTTGAGCGTTTATAGAATAACAGATATCATCAAAAAACAACATTACCCCTAGTATTGTTTCCCGATAACTCCACCAATGTGCGTTTTCAAAGATGCAGTTTTATCTTTTTTTCCCTGAGGCCACAAAGGCTCCACGCCAGGTGTGTAATGTAATTGAGTAAAAATACTTAAGTATTATACTTTTTGGATTTGTACTTTACTCAAAAGTAATTTAAACAGAATACTTGTACTTAATTACATTTCCAAAGAAAATGTGTTCTTTTTACTCCTTACAATTTTATTTAAACTTGAAAAGTACTCGTTAAATTTTTGCACATATTTTTCTTTCATCTTACTGGACTGAAGCGCCTTTTCACCGCATCAGACATCAGTCATTATAAACGCTGTGTCCCACAGCGGCTGTGTGGAGTTCAGACCATCTGGAGAGGTGGAATTTTGGATCTGATTTGAGCTTTGGATACAATTAATTATTTATGCAACTAGACCGTATGTGACGTATTTATTCAAAACTATGCGCATGTAGTGAGAAACACTGACGTTTTTGTCGAAAACTTTATTCTAAACGCCTGCTACTTCTACAGATTGGACATTTATGAAGTCAAAAATTATTATTCATGTTGCAAATATATATATATACTCTACAACAGTGATTCCCAACCCTCGGTCCCCAGACCGGTGCCGGTCCGTGGACCCGTTAGTACTGGGCCTTGAAATATTCCCAGAATAATTTTTTTTTTTTTTTTTTTTTAATAATAATAATAATTGTCTTTTTTAAACGCTTTTTTAAGTGATATGAGTCTTACATGTCATGTTATTTAATCCAAAACATAAACAATAAATAGATTAAAATGTGTAATCTTTGAGCGCCTTGCGATTGCTTAGCAACGCGTCGTATCTGAACAGACTGCAAAAAAAGCACGGTGCACCTGAAGTGACAGAGAAGTACAGGTGCTGGTCATATAATTAGAATATCATCAAAAAGTTGATTTATTTCAGTAATTCCATTCAAAAAGTGAAACTTGGATATTATATTCATTCATTACACACAGACTGATATATTTCAAATGTTTATTTCATTTAATTGTGATGATTAAAACTGACAACTAATGAAAATCCCAAATTCAGTATCTCCGAAAATTAGTATATTACTTAAGACTAATAAAAAAAAAGGATTTTTAGAAATGTTGGCCAACTGAAAATTATGAACATGAAAAGTATGAGCATGTACAGCACTCAATACTTAGTTGGGGCTCCTTTTGCCTGAATTACTGCAGTAATGCGGCGTGGCATGGAGTCGATCAGTCTGTGGCACTGCTCAGGTGTTATGAGAGCCCAGGCTGCTCTGATAGTGGCCTTCAGCTCTTCTGCATTGTTGGGTCTGGCGTATCGCATCTTCCTCTTCACAATACCCCATAGATTTTCTATAGGGTTAAGGTCAGGCGAGTTTGCGGGCCAATTAAGAACAGGGATACCATGGTCCTTAAACCAAGTACTGGTAGCTTTGGCACTGTGTGCAGGTGCCAAGTCCTGTTGGAAAATGAAATCTGCATCTCCATAAAATTGGTCAGCAGCAGGAAGCATGAAGTGCTCTAAAACTTCCTGGTAAACGGCTGCATTGACCTTGGACCTCAGAAAACACAGTGGACCAACACCATGATGCAGATGACATGGCACCCCAAACCATCACTGACTGTGGAAACTTTACACTGGACTTCAAGCAACGTGGATTCTGTGCCTCTCCTCTCTTCCTCCAGACTCTGGGACCTTGATTTCCAAAGGAAATGCAAAATTGACTTTCATCAGAGAACATAACTTTGGACCACTCAGCAGCAGTCCAGTCTTTTTTGTCTTTAGCCCAGGCGAGACGCTTCTGACGCTGTGTCTTGTTCAAGAGTGGCTTGACACAAGGAATGCGACAGCTGAAACCCATGTCTTGCATACGTCTGTGCGTGGTGGTTCTTGAAGCACTGACTCCAGCTGCAGTCCACTCTTTGTGAATCTCCCCCACATTTTTGAATGGGTTTTGTTTCACAATCCTCTCCAGGGTGCGGTTATCCCTATTGCTTGTACACTTTTTCTACCACATCTTTTTCCTCCCTTCGCCTCTCTATTAATGTGCTTGGACGCAGAGCTCTGTGAACAGCCAGCCTCTTTAGCAATGAACTTTTGTGTCTTGCCCTCCTTGTGCAAGATGTCAATGGTCGTCTTTTGGACAGCTGTCAAGTCAGCAGTCATCCCCATGATTGTGTAGCCTACAGAACTAGACCGAGAGACCATTTAAAAGCCTTTGCAGGTGTTTTGAGTTAATTAGCTGATTAGAGTGTGGCACCAGATGTCTTCAATATTGAACCTTTTCACAATATTCTAATTTTCTGAGATACTGATTTTGGGGTTTTCATTAGTTGTCAGTTATAATCATCAAAATTAAAAGGAATGAACACTTGAAATATATCAGTCTGTGTGGAATGAATGTATACATTATACAAGTTTCACTTTTTGAAAGGAATTACTGAAATAAATCAACTTTTTGATGATATTCTAATTATATGACCAGCACCTGTATGTGGAGAGATGAGCGGGCCTCAGCAAACTTCAATGGCTAATTTCATTGTGGACAGTTCTGGTAAAAGGAAAGGCGATGACCAACTCGAAAATAGCGGAAAAAAAAAAAGTCAAGCTTCAATCGTAAATACGATACCTCATACATTAGGTATGGATTTATGACAACAGGCGATTCCGTGGTGCCAAATCCGTTGTGTGTTATTTGTTGTGAAAAACTCTGCAATGAAGCAATGAGGCCGTCAAAACTTCAGCGGCACTTAAACACCAAACACCCAACTCTCAAAGACAAAACGGAGGAGTTTTTCGAAAGAAAGAAACGTGAGTTGGACGCTCAGTGGCAAGTTTTGATATCCTCAACATCAGTAAACTTAGCTGCAACTAAGGCATCATATCTGGTTGCTCACTGAATAGCTAAAGCTAAAAAAAACTTAACAATCGGAGAAGAGCTAATTTTGCCGGCTCTTTTTTTTTTTTTTTTTTAAGGTTAAAGCTTAATCTCTAATTTTATACTTTTAAAAATTATTGGCTGAAATCACTGTGTGTTTGCTATTGTATTCTGAAACTGTCTGACTGTTGAAACTGGCTCTTATTTTCATACAATTAGCCTTTGTTGTCACCTGTTGGTGAGTGAAAACACTAAGTTGCTCTTGAAGTGATTGTCTTTAGTGGTTCTGGAGAGATTTGACAGGTGAAATGGACTGGTATTTTCATACAATTTGCCATTACTGCCACCTGCTAGTGAGTGAGTGAGTGCTGTGTGAGTTGCTTTTGAAGTAGACCTAATTGTATGGGAGAAAAGGGAAACATTTTGTGAACTGGTCTGAAAGTTTAAAAAGATTGGTATATTCATACAAGTAGCCTTTGCTGCCACCTAGTTCATTATATGTAAATAAATGATTGGCTGTTACTGTTTTACACAGTGATATGTTCCAAATCCAAACGATGCATCTTAAAATTGAGGCATTAAAATTGACAACTGGTCCCTGGCACAAAAAAGGTTGGGAACCCCTGCTCTACAAGAAACTGTAATAATAAGAGATTATTATAAGTACCAATTTGTACCACTAGATGTCAGTGTTGAAATGATGCCTCTTGTTAAGTATTAAAGCTACATAGAAGAAAACAGCAAGAGGACACAGTAGCATGAGACACGTGGCTGATTAATCAAAAGTCAAGATGTTCATTAAGACTTTGAGTATTCGTTAATATATATATATATATATATATATATATATATATATATATATATATATATATATGTATATATATATATATATATATATATATATATATATATATATATATATGTATATAAGAAATGAGCACAACAGAAATGTCCTCACTTTCAACTGCTTTTATTTTCAGAAAACTTAACATGTGTCAATATTTGTATGAACATAAAAAGATTCAACAACAAAGACATAAACTGAACAAGTTTCAAAGGTTTGCAAAAATGTTGTTATTGTAACATGATTCTTTGACTAGGTTGCGAATGCCACCGGGGGAGAAATATGACATTCATCGGAGACAGTAAAAAGGCGACTTAAACCAATCGAATTTAACAACATCCTCTCTCACACAATCCTCTATCTTGATTTCATTCGAGCTAGGAAAAAGTTGACTTTTACTTTTTTAATACTTAAATTCAATTTAATGTGAATACTTTTACTCAAGTATTTTTTTTTTGGCTAGATACTTGGCCTTTTAATTGAGTAAAATGTTTTCTCAGTATCCATACTTTCACTTATGTATAGTTTATGAGTACTTTTTACCCCCCTGCTCCACACTAACAGTTGCACATTGTTGGCTTAATAGTGTGAAAGCAGGATGACTGATGAAATAACTGAGAGCAAAAACACCTTGCACGTGACATATCCCTCCATAACAGCAGGTAAGGTGGGAGGGGTATGCAGATATCTTCAACTTCACCCTTCTCACCTATCTTGGAAAAAGATGTATGAACCCCTATCAGAACTGCACAACTATTGAGAGAGAAGATGGTTGAGAGATGGAGGGATGAATGGATTGAGAAAAGGCCATAGGGAATATGAGAATAGGTAATAAAAGGATACAGCTTTGAGAGAAGTCGACTTTATTTTTCAGTTTGAGGCCTCCGTTAAGGATGATTTTAAGGATTGGTGTCCATATGAATCTATTTTTACAAATATCAGCTTTTTCCATTTCCCTTTAAAACCATTTGCTGTATCTGAGAAACCGTTTATCATTAAAATTTATAGACATTTTTATGAACAGGTTGAATGACGTGTTCTGTAATTATAAGAATTTTTAAATCCTTTGCCACACCACTTTTTCAAAAGTTCCCACAGACAAATTCTGTTCTCCAACACAAACTGTTTCAGGATGCCATTTTAGTGTGGTTCCACCAAGTTCATAGGCAAAGCCCTGAAGATGTTCTCGTCAAAAAGCTGAGGATAATTTTAGCCTTGGGGGCACATCAAACTCTGCACTGCAAGAAACCTCACAGAGGTCCTGGTCCACTGAAAATAAGAAGGTAAACAAGCCTGTGGCATGGTGGGAAATTATGTAAATTTAATTTCACTGAGGTGAATGATGACATGGCAAGGAGATGGCAAAGTCGCTACTTACAAATTGAGGAAGTAACAGAGAAAAAACAGGGAAGTGCCAGGACACCGGGGTTACACCCCTACTCTTTACAAGAAGTGCCCTGGGATGTTTAATGTCCACAGAGTCAGGACCTCGGTTTAACATCTCATCCGAAAAGTGAAAGGAGTAGGGATGGATTGAACGTTGCTGCCACAGGTTTGACATAACTGTTGGCTAATAGTGGCAGACATTTAAAGGCCTACTTGCCAAAGGTTTGCCATTAAACTGTTTAACTTTAGTGGCAGATATTTATAAAATTTTTGCCACAACTGTTTGCCAGCAGTGGTAGATAATTGGCAAAGGTTTGCCATAAGTAGTTGCCAGTAGTGGTAGATATTTGCTGAATATTCACCATAGAATTGTTTGCCAGGAGTGACAGATATTCTCCAAAGGTTTACTATAACTGTTTGCCAGTAGTGGCAGATATTTGCCATATGTTCACCATATTTGCCAGTAGTGGCAGATATTTGCCATATGTTCACCATATTTGCCAGTAGTGGCAGATATTTGCCAAAGGTTTTGCCATAGAACTGATTGCCAGAACTGGCAGATAATTGTAGAATATTCACCATAGAATTGTTTGCAAGGAGTGGCAGATATTTTCCAAAGGTTTGCCATAGAACTGATTGCCAGTACTGGCAGATAATTGTAGAATATTTTCCACAAAACCGTTTGCTTGTAGTGACAGATATTTACCAAAGGTTTACAGTAGAACAGTTTGCTAGAACTGCTAGATAGTTGCTGAATGTTTGCCTTTAGTGACAGATATTTACCTAAGGCTTGCCATAAAACTGTTGCCAATAGTGGCAGATATTTGCCAAAGTTTTATCACAGAACTTTTTGCCAGAAGTGGCAGATATTTGACACTGTAACTCTTAACTCTTTTTTTCTGTTGTTCTCTGAGACAACCCATATGACTTGGTCTAAGAGTGTGCAAGAGGTGGTGTGGCATAGTGGCAGACCACTCAAAGGTTTTAGGTTCAAACCCCTGAAGAGGCACTCAAATCCAGTTATTTTAGGGAGATTGTCCCTGTAATAAATGTACTGCAAAATGCTTTGGATAAAGGTGTCAACTAAATGACTTCCTATTTACTTAGGTCTTGATCATCTTAACCATCTGCATATATATATTTAACTCATTCATCAAACAAATTACTGCATTATGATGCACTACCATATCTGCATAACTGTTATCCAATGTTTGCATAAAACTGTCTAGATGAAGGCATCTGATTAGTCAGTATAGTCCACATTTACATAGAAAATCAAAAAAAAATCTTTAAAAAAAAAAGTAGAGACGGATGCAAAAATGTGTTCCGTGGAAATGGCCCCTGCAGTTTCGGTCAGTCCGAATGATAATATTTACTTTCTGAACCAACACACAAGTTTAAATTTATATAATTTCTAGCTGATCTACACAGGTGCTAGTTAAGGTTCTCTTAGGTACACTAGAACATAGCAACTTTGTGAAAGTGGATTCACGGGACAGACTTTGTCAATCTACATTTCAAGAATAGACACTGACAGAGCTTTTGAGCAGAATCAAACATCATCCTCTGAGATGCTTGAATATTTTTATTGGTTCCTGCTACCGCTGCACTGTTGGCTCAATGTCAAACTGAGAGAACACAATAACACACATATTCCCTGTGAGTGCTTGTGCGTTAGTTTGAAAGGGAAATGGTGCATTTCTCTTCAGGAGAACAGAGAGGCACACTGCGTCGCCACCCACTCCCACCAGAAAAGTAGTGGAGAGAGGGGAGGAGAAAAAAGGGGGTGGAATTTGCTTTTTAATGATACTGTGCGTGTATATGTGGCAAAAGAAAGGACCAGTGTGCCAAGGACATTCTCTTTCCAGTGAATCGGCTCTCCATGTACATTTCAACAGTATAAATACAGTACAGCAAAAATACATCCTCCACTTAAGAAAACAAACAACAAAGACAAAATAAATGACAGTAGGCAGTAACACTGACCCAATCTAAACCAATAAAACCATAACAACCAATAGTATGTTAGTGGACTGATTAGATAGGTGCTGCACAGTGGGATGGGGGTTGATCGCATGAAATGAATGTATTACCAAGCAGACACATGCGTTTCTTGACAATCTGGAAGCACTGGTGAAGCAGAAGGGAGGGGGAACCACAAAGAGACAGAAACAAGAGCTGACAGAACCTTGACCAAGATACAGGGGCTGGGGCTGTGGAGATCTCTATTGGAGGTCTGGGACAAGACAAGTTCATGTTGCAGACTTGGAATCCGTTTATATAAGATGGTTTAAATGGTGATTTGGTGGGTTTGTGGTTTGTTCTTTTAGATGGGCAGCTGGAACTTGACATCAACCTGGGCCTCTTTGGCCAATGACACAATTTCAGAAAGCTTTACAACCTAGAGAGAACAAGAAAGGGAGAAAGAAATATAAGAGACTAACAATACTACTTAAAACAATTGTCATCTCAATATAGAAATTAAGACATTCATAAGTAGATTGTATCCAGTTGTCTCTAATTATGTGCAATCACATGTGCAGTAATGTACAAAAGTCACACACATATTTGTCTTAAGATAGTTATAACTTCTGCTTCAGTTCTTCCATGGAATACAAAAGGAGATTTTTTTAAGAATGTTTATGACGATGCTCCTTTCCATACAATGAATACAGACAGTGACCAGAGACCGTCAAGCCCCAAAAAGCACAAAAAATATATATACTGTGTATATACACACCAATCAGCCACAGCATTAAAACCACCTGCCTAATATCGTGTAGGTCCCCCTCATCCCACTAAAACAGCTCTGACCTGTCGAGGCATGGACTCCACAAGACCTCTGAAGGTGTCCTGTGGTATCTGGTACAAAGACATTAGCAACAGATCCTTTAAGTTGCACGGGATGGCCTCCATGGATTGGACTTGTTGATCCAGCAAATCCCATAGATGCTCAACTGGATTGAGATCTTGGGAAATTGGAGGCCAAGTCAACACCTTGAACTCTTTGTAATGTTCCTCAACCCATTCCTGAACCATTTTTGCAGTATGGCAGGGCACATCCTGCTGAAAGCGGCCACTGCCATCAGGGAATACCATTGCCATAAAGAAGTGTACATGGTCTGCAACAATATTTAGGTAGGTGGTATGTGCCAGTAACATCCACATGATTGCCAGGACCCAAAGTTTCCCAGCAGAACATTGCCCAGAGCATCACACTGAATCCGCCGGCCTGCCTTCTTCCAATGGTGCATCACTTCCCCAGGTAAATGATGCACATGCACCCGGCCGTCCACACGATCTAAAAGAAAACGTGATTCATCAGACCAGGCCACCATCTTTCATTGCTCCATGGTCCAGTTCTGACCCTCACGTACACATTGTAGGTGCTTTCTGCAGTGGACAGGGGTCAGCATGAGCACTCTGTCTGGTCTGCAGCTACACAGCCCCATACGCAGCAAGCGCGATGCACTGAATGTTCTGACACCTTCCTTTCATGGCCAGAATTACGTCTTTCAGCAATTTGTGCTACAGTAACTCTTCTGTGGGATCAGACCAGATGGGCTAGCCTTTGGTCCCTACGCGCATCAGTAAGCCTTGGGCACTGGTTCACCGGTTGTCCTTCCTTGGACCACTTTTGGTAGGTACTAACCACCAACCAACCACAAACCAGGAACACCCCACAAGAACTTCCATTTTAGAGATGCTCTGACCCAGTTGTCTAGCCTTCACAATTTGACCCTTGTCAAATTCACTCCGAGCCTTCCACTTGCCCATTTTTCCTGCTTCCAATACATGAATTTCAAGAACTGACTGTTCACTTGCTGCCTAATATATCCCACCTCTTGACAGGTGCTATTCTAACAAGATAATAAATGTTATTCACTTCACCCGTCAGTGGTTTTAATGTCGTGGCTGTATATATTCAGTGCATTCAGAAAGTATTCAGTCCCCTACATTTTATTTTGCAGTCTTATGCTAAAATGCTTTTAAAAAAAAAACAATTTCACATCAATCTACACTCATACCCCATAATGATAAAGCAAAAAACAGATTTTTGATAACTTTACAAAAAATTTATTAAAAAGAAAAAACTGAAATATCACATTGACATAAGTATTCAGACCAACTCAGTACTGAGTTGAAGCAACTTTGGCAGCGATTACAGCCTCAAGTCTTTTTGGGTATGATTCAACAAGCTATACATACCTCGATTTGGGGATTTTCTACAATTCTTCTCTGCAGATCCTCTCAAGATCTGTCGGGTTGGGAGGGGACCGTTGGTGGACAGCCATTTTAGGATATTTCTGTATTTTGCTACGTTCAGCTTTCCTTCAACCCTAACCAGTCCCTGCCGCTAAAAAAAAATAAAAAAACATGCTTCACTTTTGGGATGGTACTGCGCAGGTGATGAGCGGTGCCTTGTTTCCTCCAGACATGATGCTTGGAACTAAGGCCAAATAGCTCAATCTTCATTTCATCAGACCAGAGAATCTTGTTTCTCACAGTCTGGAAGTCCTTTAGGTGCTTTTTTTCAAATTCCATGCAGGCTTTCATGTATCTTGCACTGAGGAAAGGCTTCTGTCTGGGCACTCTGTCATAAAGCCAAGATCAGTGGAGTGTTTCAGTGATGGTTGTCCTTCTGCAAGTTTCTCCAATCTCCACACATGATCTCTGGAGATCAACCAGAGTGACCATCTGTTCTTGGTCAACTCTCTTACTAAGGCCCTTCTCCCCTGATTGCTCGGTTTGGCCGTCCGGCCAGCTCTAAGAAAAGTCCTGGTTGTTCCAAACTTCTTCCATTTAAGAATTATGGAGGCCACTGTGCTCTTGGGAATCTTCTAAGCAGCCGAAGATTTTTGTAGCCTTCCCTAGATCTGTGCCTTAACACAATCCTGTCTCTGAGCTCTGCTAGCAGTTCCTTTTACCTCATGTCTTGGTTTTGCTCTGATATGCATTTTCAGCTGTGAGACCTTACAGTATATAGACAGATGTGTGCTTTTCCAAATCATGTCCTATCAATTCAATTTGCCACAGGTGGACTGCAATCAGAGTGTGGAAACATCTCAAAGATGATCCAGAGAAATGGGATGCATCAGAGCTAAATTTCAAGTCTCATAGCAAAGCATAAGCAATACTTATGTCAATGTGATATTTCTGTTTTTTCTTTGTCATTATGGGGTATGGAGTGTACGTTGATGTGAAAAAACAATATTAAAAGCATTTTAGCATAAGGCTGCAAAATAACAATGTGAAAAATATTAAGGGGTCTGAATACTTTCTGAATGCATATATATATATATATATATATATATATATATATATATATATATATATATATATATATATATATTATACACACATGGCCAAAAGTTTGGAATAATTAAATTAGCAATTTAGCATGATTACTCAAGGATATGGTGTTGGAGTTTTGGCTGCTGGAAATGTCTATAGTTTATCAATTATTACTTTTTTCAAATAGTGATGGTGCTGTTTTTTACATCAGTAATGTCCTGACTATACTTTGTGATCAGCTGAATGCCACTTTGGTGAATTAAAGTACCAATTTCCTTCCGAAACAGCTAAATCTGTACATTATTCCAAACTTTTTGCTGCCAATGAATGTATGCGTATATGTATTTAAATACCTAAGTTGAAGTTGAAGTCAGAAGTTTACATACACTTAGGTTGAAGTCATTAAAACTAATTTCTTAAGCACTCCACAGATTTCATATTAGCAAGCTATAGTTTTGGCAAGTCATTTAGGACATCTACTTTGTGCATGACACAAATAATTTTTCCAACAATTGTTTACATACAGATTGTTTCACTTTTAATTGACTATTTCACAATTCCAGTGGGTCAAAAGTTTACATACAGGAAGTTAACTGTGCCTTTAAGCAGCTTGGAAGATTCCAGAAAATTATGTCAAGCCTTAAAACAATTAGCATCTGATAGGTGTACCTGTGGATGTATTTTAAGGCCTACCTTAAAAACTAACTCCGTGCCTCTTTGCTTGACATAAATAGGAAAATCAAAAGAAATCTCAGAAAAACAATTGTGGACCTCCACAAGTCTGGTTCATCCTTGGGAGCAATTTCGAAACACCAGAAGGTACCACATTCATCTGTTCAAACAATAGTACGCAAGTATAAACAACACCACGCAGCCATCATACCGCTCAGGAAGGAGATGCATTCTGTCTCCCAGAGATTAATGTAGTTTGGTGTGAAAAGTGCAAATCAATCCCAGAACAACAGCAAAGGACCTTGTAAAGATGCTGGAGGAAACATGTAGATATGTATCTATATCCACAGTAAAATGAGTCCTATATCGACATAACCTGAAAGGCTGCTCAGCAAGGAAGTAGCCACTGCTCCAAAACTGCCATAAAAATGCCAGACTACAGTTTGCAAGTGCACATGGGGACAAAGATCTTACTTTTTGGAGAAATGTCCTCTGGTCTAATGAAACAAAAATTGAACTGTTTGGCCATAATGACCATCATTATATTTGGAGAAAAAAGGCTGAGGCTTGCAAGTCGAAGAACACCATCCCAACCTCAAGACAGCAGCCAGGAAGTTAAAGCTCATCGCAAATGGGTCTTCCACATGCCTCCAAAGTTGTGGCAAAATGGCTTAAGGACAACAAAGTCAAGGTAGTGGAGTGGCCATCACAAAGCCCTGACCTCAGTCTGAAATTTTGTGGGCAGAACTGAAAAAGCGTGTGCGACCAAGGAGGCCTAAAAACCTGACTCATTTACACCAGTTCTGTCTGGAGGAATGGGCCAAAATTCCAGAAATGTATTCTGAGAAGCTTGTGGAAGGCTCCCCAAAATGTTTAAGAATTAACAAATTAAACAATTTCAGGCAATACTAAAAAAAGTGTATGTAAACTGACCCACCTGACATTTCACATTCTTTTTCTCCCCAATTTGGCATGCCAAATTCCCAATGCGCCCAGTTCTCGTGGTGACGTAGTGACTCGCCTCAATTCCGGGTGGCGGAGGATGAATTTCAATTGCCTCTATGTATGAGATGTCAATCAGCGCATCTTATCACGTGGCTTGTTGAGCGCGTTACCACAGAGACGTAGCATGTGTGGAGGCCCAAGCTATTCTCAGCGGCATCCACACACAACTCACCACGCGTCCCACTGAGAGCGAGAACCACACATTATAGTGACCAGAGGAGGTTACCCATTGGTGCCAGATGGGCTGATTTTAGTATTTCTGTAACTGCTGATCTCCTGGGATTCTCACATACAGCAGTCTCTAGAATTTACTCCAAATGGCACAAAGAACAAAAAAATGGAAATGCCTTGTTGATGAGAGAGGTCAACAGAGACAAGTGGGGCCTACACGATATTAACCAGGTGGTTTTAATGTTGTAGGTGATATATAAACTCTGTATTTCCACTCTTTGTCAGTTTCCAATCCAAGACAAACTCACCATCTTGGCCGCCTCGTCCAGATCGTCACAGGCCAGGATCTTCAGAGGGCTGGCAGCGATAAGGGCCTTGGCATCGTCCACTCTTGTTCCTAGAGATCAGACGAGTGCAACGAGAGAGAGAGAGAGAGAGAGAGATGGACACGACACATGGGCCACCAGCACAAATATCTCTCACCATCTCAACACACACATTTCTTCTTCCTGTCACCCTTCTCTCTATCTACTTTTGTCACACTTATCACAGAGACAGTAAGAGGGAACTAGTGTTGGGGAGCAACTGAACTAAAAACTAGCAACACTACCAACTTAACTACATTTTATTCAGTAGAATGACAGTAGCTCAGCAGTTTTAAAAAAACAGTTTAACTTTTTACAGTCACAAGCTAATTTTGTGGACAAGTAGCAAAACATGACAAAACATGGCTATTTTATTGTATTGTGCTTGCAGCTTTACAGCTGAGCAATCTGAATTAAACATGGTTTTTTGAACTGTTCTCCCTCTCACATGCAGTGTAAGAATATTTGCAAGATATTTTATGCCTTCCTCTTTGTAATTAAATGCTGTTCATGTTTTCACTATGTTTTCAACTCAAAATATAGTATTTCGAGTGTTCTCATTTTATTAGCTGCATAAGGGTAAAAACAAATTCAAGTTTAATGCTGTCTCCTCAATTGCGACCCTTATTGTTTTTGTGCCAGACAGATGTAGATTGCTACTCTTTTAGTAGCTTAGTAATGGTAGTAGTGTAGCTAAATACTTTAATAGCCTAGTTTTACTGTAGTTTAATTTCTTCAAGGAAAGGTTCACACAAAAATGTAAATTCCCTCATCATTTGCTCACCCACATGCCATCCCAGATGTGTATGACTTTTTCATCAGCTGAACACAAACTTAGATTTTGTTGAAGACCATCTCAGCTCTGTAGGTCCGTATAATGCAAAAGTCAACAGAGTCCAAAACTTTGAAGCTCAAAAAGCACATAAAGGCAGTATAACATTAGTCCATATGTCTCCAATGATTAAATCATGTCTTCAGAACATATATAATAGGTGTGGGTAAGAAACTGATTTTTTACAATAAATCCCCACCCTTTAAACAGCCCTCATATGTGCTTTCCTCTCCTAAGATTTCTTCTTTTGCTTTTGGCAATTCAAATTCATATGTGCATATCACCAGCAACTGGGCATAGTAAAAAAAGACTTAAATATTGAGCTTTTTCTTACCCACACCTACAGTTGAAGTCATAAGTTACACCTTAGCCAAATACATTTAAGCTCAGTTTTTCACAATTTCTGACATTTAATCGTAGAAAACTTTCCCTGTCTTAGGTCAGTAAGGATCACTACTTTATTTAAATATTTACTATTTCAGCTTTTATTACTTTCATCACATTCCCAGTGGGTCAGAAGTTTACATACACTTTGTTAGTATTTGGTTGCATTGCCTTTAAATTGTTTATCTTGGGTCAAACGTTTTGTGTATCCTTCCACAAGCTTCTCACAATAAGATGCTGGAATTTTGGCCCATTCAGACAGAACTGGTGTAACTGGATCAGATTTGTAGACCTCCTTGCTCACACACGCTTTTTCAGTTCAGTCCACAAAATTTCTATTGGATTGAGGTCAGGGCTTTGTCATGGCCATTCCAATACTTTGACTTTGTTGCCTGTAAGCCATTTTGCCACAACATTAGATGTATGCTTGTTGTCATTGTCCATTTGGAAGACCCTTTTGCGAGAGATGTTGCTTCAATATATCCACATAATTTTCCTTCCTTAATATGCCATCTATTTTGTGAAGTGCACCAGTCCCTGCTGCAGCAAAGCACCCCCACAACACAATGCCGCCAACCCCATGCTTCACGGTTGGGAAGGTGACCCTTTTTTCTCCAAACATAACGATGGTCATTATGGTTAAACTGTTCCATTTTTGTTTCATCAGACCAGAGGAGATTTCTCCAAAAAATAAGATCTTTGTCCCCATGTGCACTTGCAAACTGTAGTCTGGCTTTTTTTTAAGAGCGGTTTTGGAGCAGTTGCTCCTTCCTTGCTGAGCAGCATTTCAGGTTATTTTTTCATACCTGTTTCCTCCAGCATCTTTACAAGGTCCTTTGCTGTTGTTCTGGGATTGATTTGCACTTTTCACACCAAACTACATTAATCTCTGGGAGACAGAATGCATCTCCTTCCTGAGTGGTATGATGGCTGCATGGTCCCATAGTGTTTATACTTGTGTACTATCGTTTGTACAGATGAATGAGGTATTTTCAGGCGTTTGGAAATTGCTCTCAAGGATGAACTAGACATGTGGAGCTCCACATTTGTATTTGTTTCTGAGTTCTTGGCTGATTTCTTTTGATTTTCCTATGAAGTCAAACTAAGCGGCACTAAGTTTGAAGGTAGGCCTTAAAATACATCCACAGGTACACCGTCAATTGACTCGAATTAACCAATTAGCTAATTGTCTTAAGGCTCGACAAAATATTCTGGAATTTTCCAGGCTGCTTAAAGGCACAGTTATCTTAGTGTATATAAACTCCTGACCCACTGGAATTGTGAAATAGTCAATTAAAAGTGAAACAATCCATCTGTAAACAATTGTTGGAAAAATTACTTGTGTCATGCACAAAGTAGATGTCCTAAACGACTTGCCAAAACTATAGTTTGCTATATCTGTGGAGTGGTTAAATTAGTTTTATTGTCTTATTGATTCTGAAAACATGGATTAAACCACTGGAGTTGCTTGGATTACTTTTATGATGCCTTTATATACTTTTTGGAGCTTCAAGGACCCTGTTGACTTGCATTGTATGGACCTAATATGCTGAGATATTCTTCTAAAAATCGTAATTTGTGTTCAGCAAAAGAACGAAGGTCATATACATCTTGGATGGCATGAGGGTGAGTAAATGATGAGATAATTTTCATTTCTGGGTGAACTATCCCTTTAAGAGATAAGTTTGTGAAGCTACAGGTTGAAACAGACACCCCAACACTGGAGGGGACAATCAAAAAAATTATTGGGAAGAGAGATGGGGAACGAAAACAGGATCGGGATTTAAACAGCCACACCATGATTATAATGTGCTTGCAATTTATGTGATTATCAAACCTACTTGCAGTGATTGTTCTTCCTGAGATGTGACTGATAATCACATTAAATAAATTTGTCAGATCAGCACCCTTTTAAATAAAGTATGGGAACTGATAATTATTTTTAATGGGTGTCAAACCATCCCTCTTATCTCTTCATTAATCAAACACCCACACATCCATCTCTCTCACCTTGTAACCGCACTACGATGGGAATTTTCAGGTCCAAGTCCGTGACGGCCATGATGATGCCCTGTGCGATGACATCACACCTCATGATGCCACCAAAGATGTTCACCAAAATAGCCTGGACCTGTTACAGAGGAAACAACAAACAGACTAATAAAAGAGTAGCCAACATCAACAAGTTAACAACATCCAAATAAGTATCCTGAGTCCAACAGACCATGCCATTACCTTTTTATCAGAGGTGATGAGCTTGAAGGCTTCTGTCACCTGCTGTGCTGTGGCTCCGCCTCCTACATCCAGGAAGTTGGCAGGAATTCCACCATGCAGTTTGATGATGTCCATTGTTGCCATAGCGAGACCAGCTCCATTGACTAAACAGAGACAAACACGTGACATCAACTGTCTCCAATTATATTCAAATTCCACTCAGGGTTTCATTCAGTTCACTGGGACAGCTAGTAAAAATGGTTCAAGTCTTTCATTTAAAGCTAAATTAACTATAACAGAATATTACCAGGGTTTGAAATGAACACCCTCCAACCCTCCAAATGTGGCGGGTGACCTGAAAGACGTCTCGTAGTGACATAAGACCAGAAATGCTGTTAGACACAAAGATGCGCGTTTGAAGAAACTTTTTGGAAAATTTTATATTGAAAGAAGAGATGAAAGAAAAACCCTTGATCCTTGTGTCTGATTAGCTGTATGTTCAATACGCTTATGGAAAGCATTCTCATTCTTCTCTGTTTCAGATGTCCGAGTTTAGTTCGCTTAATTTCCACAGAGCAGTAAGTGTTTTACAAACTTTGTGAACGCAACTCTGCAGGTTCACACATATATATGTTGCAAAATGATCGATATAATGACAATAATAGGGCATTATATGCTGTATTATAAAATAATAAATATATTGTGTGTATAATCAAAGTGGCTGGTAAATTTGGCTGGTAGGCAAAAAAGTTAATTTCATCGCTGAATATTACATAGAACAACATGAAATACAGTGGGCCAAAAAGGTCAACTGTGTTTGGTGATTGAGACACTTAAGCCACACATAAAAAAAACAAGAATTTATTTAAATGATGTAACAATATCAAACCAAATGGCATCAGCAATCAAATTCTGCAAGAGCTTTTCTCAGAACTAAAACTTTTTTGCAAATCATTTTAACCAGCTTGTCTTAAAGGGATAGTTCACCTGAAAATGCTCTCATCATTGAGCCTCATGTCATCCCAGATGTGTTTGACTTTCTTTCTTCTGCAGAACACAAACAAAGATTTTTAGAAGACCGTAGGTCCATACAATGCAAGTGACTGGTGACCAAAACTTTGAAGCTCCAAAAAGCACATTACACAACTTCAGTGGTTAAATCTACAGTATATATTCAGATACTATATGATAAGTGTGGGTGAGAAACAAAACTTGCATTGTGAGGACCTACAGAGCGGAAATATTCTTCTAAAAATCTTTGTGTTTAGCTGAAGGAGGAAAGTCATACACATATGGGATGGCACTAGGGCGAGTCAATGAGATAATTTTCAGTTTTGGGTGTACTATCCCTTTAAGGTGGATGTATGAAGTCAGTTTACCTCAAGTTCACACAGGTGTCCTAGCAGAGTAACCACAGGTGTAGTTACTTTATCACAGTAACTATGGACATGTTTTTTGCTCAAAAAGTGTCTTTTTATAAAATGAAAGCCACTTGATTTGATAATTAATTATCTAATGCAGTGACACTCATTTTTGGCGCCACTGTATATCTAGAGAATATGAGAGACACTAAATATGCAAATAAGTAGGTGTATCTTGAGTCGTTCACTCAGAGCTGTAAAAAAAAAGTTTCTCAGTTGTTCTCTAAATGGTAGGCCAAAGTTTATTCCACTGACCCAGGCAGCCGATAGTGCCGTCAAGGCCGATGTAGTTGAGGTCGGCTTTGGCTGCCTCTCTGTCTCTGGCGTCCTCCTGAGTCCAGTCCCGCATGTCGAACACTTTCTTCTGTCTATAGGCAGCGTTGGAGTCAAAGTTGATCTTGGCGTCCATACACATCACTACAGATACATAAAAGTTGATCAGAATGCTTCTATTCATGCGTGAATCTGCCTGGAAATGGAACATTATGGTGCTGAGATTGCATGTTGTTTTATGCATGTACGAGCACTACAATTCAACTTCTCTGAGGTCACTGGTGTGCATGTATAGGCTGTTTTACAAGGGCTTCGAATGGGGCTCATCCAATCAGAACTGAACTCTTCCAATTTAGAGTCAGAACTCTATATCAGTTTTCTAATATTAGATTTGCTGTTAAGATTGTGGGTTTTGAACTTGTGGTACATGTGAAGTTGTTTAAGCACTGATGCCAGGGTAAAACCATAGACCAATATGAGTAGATAATAGAAAAGAATCAACCAGACCAGATATTACATATTTAGAGAGTTTTGTACCGATGCCAGATGAGTCCTCCACCATCGGGTTTATCTCCAGCATAGATGCATCATACTTGATGAAGACATCAAAGAGTTTCAACATGTTATCTGCCGCTTCATTGATCAGTGCAGGAGGGAAGCCCATCTTCTCTGCCACCTGAGAAAGAATGAAAGAGTATCAAAAATATTTTTCATGTTAGACGGGTCATACGATCATCATGTGTGGTCAATGGCATCCATGCAGAACCTCCATACTTTGCACCTCACCTTTATGGCCTGCTCCATCTTTATTCCCTCTACGATGTCAATGGGCTCTTTCACAATGGCATCGGGATTCTCTGCAGCCACATCCTCAATGTTCACGCCCCCCTGAGAACTGCCAATCAGCACGGGTCCCTGCAGGGGCAGAGCACAAGCAAAGTGGTCATTCATTTTAAGGGCAGGTGAAACTTGTAACTGTGCTGAGAATTCAGGATACTACACAGTAAAAATGCCCTATTTCACCATCTGCTGTCCATGTTTATTACTGCAGCATCTCAGGTCCTGAACACACCTGATATTAACATGCATCTCAAATGCATTACTACATCCGAATGTGTTTTGGGTTGGATTATAATGTTATTTTATAATATAGCATATAATATAGATGGATGTTAATACTAGGTGTAAATGGGGCTTTTTGGGAGGAGTATAGAAAGACATAAATATGAACCGGAATTACCATATATACTGTATGAGCACCGATTTCAAATATAAACCATAAAGTAGAAGCAATAACACAATCCAAGACTTCTCACCTGGAATGACCTCTCCATCGTGATGGCAAAATAATACTCTCTGCGCGGGTACCTGCGCTCGCAGATAAACACCTGGTTACAGATTCGCCCTGCCTCTCCTGTCTGCTTAGTGAACAATTTCTGGCCAATCATCTTAGAGGAGATGTCCCTCGCTTCTTCTGGCCTACAGACAGAGAGAGAGATAGAGAGAGAGAGAGAGAGAGAGAGAGAGAGAGAGAGAGAGAACAAGGACATAGGAAAAGTAATAAAGGAAAGTCATTGAAAATCACAGCACAGACACTCACGAGTAAACAATTCGAACGCCTCCCTTCAGTCCTCCCTCAAAAGTGCCTTTGCCTCGACCACCCGCCAACACTTGAGCTTTTACCACCAGGTCTTTAGAGCCTGAAAGAGAGAAAAAGACAAAGCAGAAACAATGGGAAAGAAAAACACTTAAACATAATCAGCATGATATATCAGGGGGAATAAAGAGGGTTAAAGCAAGGATATTCAATGAGGAAAAAAATTAAGGGCGGACTTGTTTTAAATCTATCGGGAATTGATTGGATCGTTCAAAGAGGTTGGAGGGGAGGGCTGAAAAATAAGAGCGCTTGGTGATATGAATATTCATTTAGAGGCGGAGTACATTACATTTTCACAAAAGATTTCGAAGACAAACTTGTGCTAAGATGTACGTGTATACGTCACAATATCACGGGTTAAGAAAGTAAATAGGGTCAATTTAATGTCATGTTGACTGACATAGTATCCACTATCTAACACGGCTTTATTGGCCGATATTCATCTTAAATCAGGACGTTTTTTTTCTTTTAACTGCTGCTTGCACAAACTTGCACTGCTACTCTAACGAATAAGCACTTGCTCAGCAAAAAGCATGATGTCACGGACACTGGAGGGGGAGTTACTGGCAATTCTAAGCATTTGCGTATTTACACTTTGACGTGTTGAATATGCTGGTATGTTTAAAAAATAGGATATTACAGGGGGACTGGGTAGCTCAGCGAGTACTGACACTGACTACCACACCTGGAGTCACGAGTTCGAATCCAGAGTGTGCTGAGTGACTCCAGCCAGGTCTCCTAAGCAACCAAATTGGCCCAGTTGCTAGTAGGGCTGGGCGATGTGGCCAAAATTGTTGTCACGATAATCTTTTTCATACTGTTCAATATCGATATTTATCACGATATACATTTACACATTGCACTTTCTTTTTTTATTTCAAAGTTGATGGAAGAAAAGAAGAAAAAATGAATTCTAAACAGTCAAAATAGTCTCTACAAAACTGCACAGGGGGTCCAGAGATGGCCAAAGCAGTGGGGTCTGCGGGATCTTTTACCGTTTATCAATTGAGAATGAATGTTAAAAGATCGTCTGTTTGTTCTGAAGCATAGTGACAGCAGTCCAGTATTTGTTGGCATATTTTTACATTAAAATGAAATATGTGGAATGATGCTGAATGTGGGTTCAGGGGTGTCCCGAGAGAAAATTTAGAAAATGTTTTTTAAAAAATGTAAAAGACAGAGATTAGTCTACCAACTAGTCATTTTAGTCTTTCCTTATCCATTCCAGACATCTAATTAATTTTCATAAAAATAGAACAGAAATCGATTTGTTTATTTGATTTGTTTATATGATTAATCTGATTAATAAAGATACATTTAGATACATGTTTTGGTCTACAAGGTGCTTTGAAACCACGATAACACATGCAGGGAAAAGAGGCTACGCGTGCGGAGTGGGAGGGGGCAGATATTCTAGATTACAGCGCAGAAAGTTGAATGGAATCGATCCGGTGTCCAACGTAGCCTAATCGTTAGCAAGGCAACTAGCATTAGCAAGTTCATCCAGTCTGACCCTACGTTACCACGTTGTGAGCGAAGCTGAGAGTGTTTTCTATGAAAGCAAGGTGGATCGTAGGATTGGCAGCGGTGCGCAGCAAGCTCTCTCCTAGCGCTGTGAGCGCCTTTGAGCAGATTTCGTCCGCCCCCGTGGAAACGCAGCCTGAGAAAGCCGAACTGCTTGTGTTTTAGCGACACGCAGTAAATATCGAAAATTCCTCAAAAGCTTATCGTGGATTTTCTTTATCGTGATATATATCAATATCGTTTTATTACCCAGGCCTAGTTGCTAGGTAGGGTAGAGTCACATGGGGTAACCTCGCTCTCAATGGGGCGCGTGGTAAGTTGTGTGTGGATCGCGGAGAGTAGCATGAAGCCTCCACATGCTGTGAGCCTCCGCGGTGTCGTGCACAACAAGCCACGTGATAAGATGCGCGGATTGACTGTCTCAGAAGCAGAGGCAACTGATTGAGGATTGAGGTGAGTAACCGCGCCACCACGAGGACCTAGTAAGTAGTGGGAATTGGGCATTCCAAATAGGGAGAAAAAGGGGATACAATTTTTTTTAAACGATATTAAATGTGTATGAATTGGACAAGTTGTACAAAGACAACAAATTAAACAACAAATAAAGAGGTCAAAGAAAATCTGAGAATATTGATGTAACGAAGAGTTGCGAAAGTCGCAATTTGAGCGATTATGTACGATCTTTAATCAGTCACTCGTTCCGGATTTAAATCAGAGATATACTGTATGTTTGTCAAAATACCTCTAATAACCGCAATAACAGTCTAACTTTCAAATAATGGCAGTGCGTCTTTACGCAGTAGCTTAATAGTTAGATATTTGCGATACAACAAAAATAATAATTTATAATAATAATAATTTTGAGTCGTTTGAGCTAGTAATAGATATATTTATCTTATCTTTGAATGTAGCTCTACTGTGCGTGATGCTCTCATTGTGCTACTGATTGCCAGTATGTCGCAATTATCTTTGATAGTGACAACAGAACTATTCATAACGGTTTTCAATTCAAATGCATGTTAGCGTTTCACAATTAACGTAAATTGAATGTAATTGTTCATTGTGGGCATAAACATATAACTGCAGCATGTAACTTGTACAAGTGTGTGGCAAGGGACACTTTAAAAATAAATATCAGTGATCAGATCTGTAGTGGCTGATCACATTTTTAAAGTATTGATGATCATATCGGCCTTAGATTTTCCTGATCGGTGCACTACTATCATCATTATGTGCAGAAAATCCTTCCTTCCATAGCTCTCAAATCTCATTCACATCTGCATATTCAAACTTTCCATATCATGATTTGTAACAATCCTGCGTCAGAACCAATCGCACGCAACATCACTGACATCAAACCTGGCATGATGCATCTTCACACAACACGACTGTTCAGAAGCATCTGAATAGATACAAACTGGCTTGACAGGCTCTGGTCACATTCATTGCATTGAAAAGAGCAGCGTGAACATTCTCCAAAATTTCTCCTATTGCGTTCCAAGAATGCAAGAAAATCTTCCTGGTTTAAACCCTTATGTTGCATGTGGTTGAGTAACTGATGACAATATTCTCTTTTTGGAGAATAGAAATAAGGAAGTGCCCTGTGTGCAGTCTTTTAATCGTGAGCTTGTGTAACTCTGGATATTTGCAGTGTCATGTTGCAATATTGCGAATTCATCAGAATTCATCCCACTTTTTGCAACTAACCCTAAAATTTCAGTATGGTTCAAATACCTCGACTGAAATAAAAACAGCAAATGATCATCATTAATAAGATATGGAGTGAAGTCCAGCCTAAAATGATGGACTCTTAGGACTACATGGGACACAGATTAGGCCAAGAACCGGTCTGATGGGCCACATCAACAGTGTTTCTTCACTGGGCATGTTTCACAATCTAAAACTATTTCTGTGCTATGCTTTTGAGACCCTACACTCCTTTATCCCTGCTAACACCTCTGGCCGTCCATCATGCATTTGTGTAGGTGCTGTCTGTATGCTGACAGCCAGATTAAGGGTTAGGACAGTCACATTCTCCAATGTTTGAGTGAATCTATGTTTAGACATCAGTGTGTTTGAGAATAGCACAACAGATGAAACACACAGACACACACACACACTTTATACAAGAGCACGAAATAGGGTAATCCGGTTGTCCTTTATAAAGGCGCTTAATCTGATCTGCGTAAAATCACAGTAAATCAGAAACTGAGCCAACAATGTTTTGGTAGTGCGCAAGTAATCAAGACTGCACACTGAGCTAGCTACAAATTCTAGTGTTAAAATGACAACATAGTGCTGCCTAAATTTACCAAATGCAAAAACAAATTATCTGTTCTTACCGATCTGCTTGGCAGCAGCATAGGCCTCATCAGGCGAGCTGGCCACCATACCGGCGGGCACAGAGATGCCTGCATCCTTCAGCAGCCCTATGCTCATATACTCATGTAGGGAGAGGTTTCTCTGCTGCTGCCCTGACAGCATTGGAGATGGCTGGTTCCCATGATTACCAAACAGACCTGATGTCCCACCAAGCACCTGTAAATGTAAAGAGGAAAAATACAATTTAAATCCAGTAGGAGAAAGATGGTTGTCATAGCAAAACCAAGACTTAAAATATAATATTTACATTGCAAATGCATCGTTTAGTGATTTGCTGAATGGAAACAAAAAGGAAACAAGAAAACGACCAGCAACTATTCAGTCAGGAGCTCAGACGTTTATCCACGAGGCCACACAACCCACCATAAATGAATCGGGAGAAATACAAGTTCAACCAAAAAGGAAAATTCTCATAATTTACTCACCATCAGGCCACCCCAGATGTGCATGTATTTTTTTGTTCTGCTGAACACAAATTAAGATTTGGTCCAAACAATGCAAGTGAATGATGACCAGAACTTTGAAGCTCCAAAAAGCACATAAAGGCAGCATAAAATTAACCACTACACTTCAGTGGCTTAATCCATGTCTTCAGAACCAGTATTATAGGTGTGGGTGAGAAACAGATCAATATAAGTCACTTTACAACAAATCTCTACTTTAACATTCTTCTTTTGTTTTTAGGTGAGTCGCATTCTTCAAACATATCACCACCTAATGGTCAGGGCTTGTCAAAGGTGGAGATTTATAGTAAAAAAAAAAAAGGACTAAAATATTTATTTTTCTCACCTACACCTATCATAACGCTTCTGAAGACATAGATTTAACCACTGGTGTCATATGGATTACTTTTAAGAAGACTTTATGTGCTTTTTGGAACTTCAAAGTTCTGGCCACTATTCACTTGCATTGGATGGAACTACAGAGCTGAGATATTCTTCAAAAAATCTTTGATTGTGTTCTGCAGAAGAAAGAAAGTCAAACACATCTGGAATGGCATGTGCCCTTCCAGTGGCACTGGCAATATCCCTTTAACCTTTTATATGTATAGCCAAAAAAAAAAAACATATCTCACAGCATCTTGCAAAAATATAGTTCACTATATTTACCAGCTAACCGAGCATCTGTCCATGTAGGTCAAAGTGAGCCACTAATCTCAACAGCTGCAGTGTTCTAATGAACTCAGCTGACTATAAATACAGTACGTACAATAAACATAAAAATCATACTAAAATCACGGATAATATAACTTAATTCTGCCAAAATTTATGAAGACGACCCATTCAATAGATAATTAATAGGCTTGCTAACCTACGTATATTAGCTTTCTAATAATGACAGGCAGCAAGACAGCAGGCTAATGTCGAATAAGACTCACACATTTGGGGGCGTTAAAAGTGACCAAAAAGGCAAACTCCACCACAAGTGCCGATCGGATATAGTTATCTGGTGTGTGATCCTAAAACTAACCTTAGCTGCCGAGCATAAATTCGTCTTGTGGCCGGAATTTCTCAGTCCAGCGGACAACCGGCCGCAGATCAGGGACGTCGCCATGTTGCTCAGTGCACAATCAGCGCAGCAGTAAAACAGGTGACTGCAGGCGCGTGCGTCAGGACGTACGTCAACTGCGCAACTGTGCTCCGAGAATCTTGCCTGATGGTTTAATCTTTCCTCGGTACTCAAAACTCTCCATGTCATATATGAGCTCATTCCTTGATTGAGACGGTTAGCTACTTTCTTTGTTGATTATTTGATGCGTATGCTAACCATATGTACATATCATCGATTTTGAGCTTCCGCCAGGTCGCACAACGCAGGCTTTTTGCAAGGAGATTCATCTACCAACTAAGATATAGGTAAGTTTTAGTCTTTGGTGTGATTTCTCAGACAACATTGTTTCTCAGTCCTGCTAATGGTGCGCCCACCACTGGACATGTCAAATGTCTCTTTAATTCAACTATCACACCTTATTCAACTCTGAATCAGATTGAGCTTTATTGCCAACTTAAGTGTTCTCACGTACACAAGGAAGTTTTTTTGGTGATAGGAGAAGCAAGTGCACACAGAACATTACAGTGGGCCGGGTGGAGAACTATCAACTCCACTGTTTTGAGCATGTTCAGCTCAAGGTTTGTGTGACCGCACCTGACAGCCAACCTCCCGTCAGTATGCAAGTCACTGTCGCGGTTGATGCCGATGACTGTGGTGTTGTCTGCAAACTTCAGGAACTTGACAGTGAAGGTCCCGGATGTGAGTTTTCCCTCAGTCTCACTAGCTGCTGCCTATCTGTCAGAAAGCTGGTGATCCATCGACAGATTGGGTGGGCATAGAGATCTGGCTCAGATTTTTTGAGAGAAGATCAGGCATGATGGTATTGAAGGCTGAACTGAAGTCCACAAATAGGATCCTTGCATAAGTCGCAGGTCTGTCAAGGTGTTGCAGGATATAATGCAGTCCCATGTTGACCGCATCATTCACAGACCTGTTTGCTTGGCAAGCACCAGTCTCTCAAATTACTTCATGACCACAGACGTGAGAGCGACAGGTCTGTAGTCATTAAGTTCTGTGATTTTGATGGTGGAGCGTTTGTAGCAGCAGGGAACTTCACACTACTCCAGTGATCTATTGAAGATCTGTGTGAAGACAGGGGCCAGTTGGTCAGCGCAGCTTTCAGACAGGCAGGTGAAACACCGTCTGGGCCTGAAGCATTCCTAGTCTTTTGTTTCCGAATGACCGGCACACATCCTCCTCACAGATCATAAGTGCAGGTTGAGTAGCAGGAAGGGGGAGGAGAGAGATTCCAGGAGGTGTTGGTGTGTGTGTGAAGTGAAGATCAGAGCAGGGGAGAGATGTGAGATTGGGCTTTTCAAACCTGCAGTAAAACACATTCACTTCATCAGCCATTAGTTGACTCTCTACAGAGCGAGGGGGTGGTGTTTTGTACTTAGTTATGCTTTTCAGGCCTTTCCACACAAATGCAGTATCGTTTAATGAAATTAGTCAGTGTGTTTCTGGCCTGGTTGTACAAGATTTTACCCCCCCCAGTTTAAGTTTTTTCCCTTGAAAAAATATTTTTAAAAGATGATTTTGTCCTCTTTTTTTGCACGTTTAATGCAACATTTTAAGTATAGGCACAAGCTGAATAGTCGGTTAAGAGCTAATGATTAATCGTTGAAATAATCAACCAAATAGTTGAATAATCATATTAATCGTTAGATTAGTTGATTCTTAAAATAATCGTTAGTTGCAGCCCTAGTAGGGATGCACATATCCTCACAGAAACTGATATATGATGTCACAGTATCTGTGAGCTCATCCAGGTCTGTGTCTGCAACCTTAAAAACACTCCAATCAGTGCAGTCAAAGCAGGCTTGTAGTTTCCGCTCTGCTTCATTGGTCTATTCTTTACAGTCCTAACTACAGGCTTAGCTGATTTTAGTTTCTGCATGTAGGTGGGAAAAGATGAACCAGAGATTTAGAAATTGTTGTGGGCCCCTCTGGACCTGTCACTGATAACACATGTACTTCACTTAGACTAAATTAAAAATGAGGCAGAATATTAACCTTGGACAGCATTCACTTTCATCACATATTTTTTCATGCAATTAAAGTGAATGGTGACTAAGGCTGTCAGTCCCTAACATTCTGCCAAGCATCTCCTGCGTCCCATGGAACAAAGGAGGTCATAAGGTTTTGGAACATTAGGATGAGTGTATGATGATAGGGTTTTCATTTTTGGGTAAACTATCCCTTTAAATAATTTTTAATGAGTATAATATTAATGCTATTATTAATTATATGAATCATTGAAAGATTAGAAGTACATTTCTTGAAATATAAAAATTACTCCATGGAATACTTAACGGTAAAATAAAATTCAAGTTGGATTGTAAGTTCCATGAACTCAAAACAATAAGTTTAGCAAACTCAAGCATATTAATCATTTTTACAAGCGACAACAAGGAGGTTTCCCCATGTGACTCTACCCTCCCTAGCAACCGGGATAATTTGGTTGCTTAGGAGACGCCCTGGAATCGAACTCATTACTCCAGGGGTGGTAGTCAGCATCAGCACTCTCTGAGCTACCCAGACCCTCGACTTGATTGTTTTAAGTAATCTTAACTTTGTCTACATAAGATCGTTCAATCAACTTTTAAAGTGGAGTTTATCTGACAAAATTGAAGTTGGACTTTTTACAGGACATAGGGATTCAAAAGGCAAAAATTTTTGGGAACCCCAGCCTTATTTGAATGTTTGTCAAAGCTACACAAGACCCAGGCAACTGTTAAATAACTCTGTCTGTCTATTTCATCACAGCTTTAATAAAATGTCTGAGAGTGTTCAAAATGGCAAGCCTATCCCCAAACGTCCGGGGGTTGGAATTGGGGTCCTTATGACAGATTCCTCCAATCCAGGAAGTGTCCTGTTAGGAAAGAGGAAAAGCATAGTTGGGAAAGGTACCTACCAATTACCAGGAGGTCACATTGAATTTGGGTGAGTATATTGTCACAAAAGTGCATCAATGTGGCCTTTTGCAATGTTAAAAGAATAGTTTGCCCTAAAATGAAAAATCGGTCAATATTTTCTCACCCTCATGTCACTCCAAACCCGAATGCTGAACACAAAAGGAGAAGGAAAAAGCTTGTTGCACTAAGTGCAATATAAGTGCAAATGGCAATATATGCAATATACGCTAAGTGTAATTTGCCAGAAAATGCATCTTCTTTGCACTACTGTATGTGATGGATGTGTGTTATTTGAAAGCAATGTTTGTACTAGATGTAAAGTCACTCCGAAGTGTCTTCTTGTGTTATATCTTCCATACAGTGACAGTTCATAGCCACTTTCAATATCTGTCAAGCTCCACACAAAAAACATCTAAAAGCACTATTAATATAGTCCAAATGAGATGTTAGGCAGAATGTTACCCTCTCAATCACCATTCATGTATATGGAAAAAAGATGCATTGAAATTGAATGGTGACCAAGGCTGACATTCTACCTAACATGTTACTTTGTGTTTCGTGAAAGAAAGAATGTCGTACAGGTTTGGACCAACATGAGGGTGAGTGAATGAAAACAGAATTTTTCTTTTTGGGTGAACATTATGCATTCGTATGTAAAGTGCTACTGCATGTTTATACACATGGGTGGCATGTAAATCAGTTTTGTCCTGCATCATCAGAGAGACTTTGGAGGAGTGTGCCCAGAGAGAAGTAATGGAGGAAGTAGGTGTCCGTCTGAAGAACATCCGCTTTGTATCTGTGGTCAACTCCATCAGAATGGAGGAAAACTACCATTATGTCACAATCTTCATGCAGGGAGAACTGGACAGGTCCTTCTCAGCTGAACCAGTTAATGTGGAGCCAGAGAAAAATGAAGGTAAATCTTTTCCATGAATGTGTTATTGCTTGTCTAGTCTCAACACCAGATGGCCCGCCTACAGAGTAGTCCATTCATGATAGTGATGAAAGTCTGGTTTGTGAGTCTATTGCCAACTATTTCTCACGCCACCTTGGCAATCAACATTACAACATGCTTTACCAATATGAGCCAATATAACATATATTTATATATAACAAAAAGGCTTATTTTAAATTACAGGATATGTTATAGCATGTCAGAAGAAGATGTACATTACACGAAAAGTTATGTTTACTGTGCACCTGCACCTTGTTACAGCCCTTCCAACAAAAACTAATTATAGATTTTCCATGTGGAGATTGTCCCATCATTATCTTATTACCATTTCTTTTCCATGCCAGTCTATATTACTGTATGTCATCATCGATTTCGGATTGTCTGCTATATATGTCAGTCAAACAATCTTTTTCTTTCTAAATGGGTGGCTTTTGTCCAGAATGAATTGCCATGTGACTAACTGACAGCCTGTTTAATGTGAGACCAACTGACAGCACACTTTGTGTGTGTACAAATATCAGTTCTATGTATATAACAATGTAGGGATGCATTCATACCATTTCTTTTCTCTCCCGATTAAATTCCGATATCTGAACTCTCGGTAACGCTCTACAAACCAATCCTGATCCAATAATGGTGTTTTCTAATACGTATTAGAATATCTATACCTCACTGTGTGTAGCTCTGTAGATCCATACAATACAAGTGAATGGTGATCAGAACTTTGAAGCACCAAAAGCTTATAAAGGCAGCATAAAAGTAATCCATATGGCTAGTGGTTAAATCTATATCTTCAGAAGCAATATTATAATAGTGTGGGTGAGAAACATCAATATTTAAGTCTTTCACCTTATTCTTCTTCTGTTCTTAGTGATTTGCATTCTTCGTGCATATCGCCACCTACTGGGCAGGCAGGAGAATTGTAAAAAAAAATGACTTTTTTATCTTCTTCTCACCCACACCTCTCATATTGCTTCTGAAGACATGGATTTAACCACTGGAGACTTATGGATTACTTCTGTGTTTCCTTTAAGGGATTTTTGGAGCCTCAAATGTCTGACCACCGTTCACTTGCATTGTAAGGACCTACAGAGCTGAGATATTCTTCTAAAGATCTTTGTTTCCAGTAGAAGACAATGGAATGGCATGAGGGTGAGTAAATGAGAACATTTTCATTTTTGGGTGAACTTCATACATTTTAATTAATAAAATAATTATTTAAAAAAATATTATTATTATTATTGTTATTATTCATATAATAATATAATAATAATACTAATAATAATATTGATAATAATAATAATATCAATTGTAATTTTTAAACTTTAAATCCCTGGGGCTTTTATTTTGACAGAACACTCCAGGAAAAATGTAACTATAGAGTGTCTGTATCTGGGCTAGTTCACAGTAGTTTAATATGCTATTTATTCAAAATCTGTTGAATTGCTCCTCCAGTTCCGATCTCGATGCATGTTAAAATCGAACCGAACCATCGAGCATATAAATCTGAGATGTAGTTAGTGTGGAAAGTTCACATATCGCAAGTCGCTCTGAGAGCTAAAAACAGCCGCGCGTCATCAGCCAGCGTGTGTGTGTGTGTGTGTGTTGTGTGTGTGTGAGAAACAACAGGTGTTGGTGATATTGAGCAGTACTAAAAATCATTCTAAGTCTCAGTAACATTTCTATGCAACAGTTATACAGCCTTTAATGAATGCTCAAACTCTGCATTGCTTGGAAGTTGGAATTTATCATACGTACTAATCAAATCCACTACATATGATAAAGTGCCCAGTGCAAACACAAAGGAAGCCTAATTTTGTATTGCTTTCTCAGGTTGGACATGGAGGCGATGGGAGGAGTTTCCCCCGGAAGAGCAGCTTTTCTTGCCATTGGCCAATCTGAGACAACAGGGTTTCCAGCCATTCAGAAAGAGTTAAAGGAATTTGTTTAGTAATCAAGTGACCTTTTACACCTGATTCAGGATCAGTTGAACAGTTTTTATCTATCGCCTTAGCCCTGGTGAAAATTTTTAAGTGCTCTAGCCTTATGTAGTGAGATGGTCATACTTCCTGATGGACAGTTACATCTATTGCAGTGATGCACATGCTCATGTACTATATTATAGGTATCATTCATACATGCACAAGGCTTATCAGTTGTATTTATTTATCAGTCATATTTGTCAAGGAAGGACTGTATGGTTTTACATTATTTTCTTAAAGAATGCTTCTGGCATAATTTACGGCATAAAGACTTTTTCCTGGGTAATCCCACTGTAATGCTTTCTAACATTATCCATGTCCCACCTGCATTCAAATCAGCATGACATGATATTACATTAATTATGAGTTGGATAGTTATTGGAGATTAAATATGTATTAGCTGCACACTCTACACATAAACTGGTGTACAGTGCATACCCTCAGGATAAAATACTTTTCAAATATATTATGCAAGTACACACATTAATATTAAAATAATATTAAATAGTATTCTATGAAGATCCATGAATGGTGGAAACAGCGCCCTCTACCCGCGCGCTGATGAAACACAGTCTGAATCCAGTTAAATGCGCCACAGCAAGTTGTGAGGCAGAACTGTCAGGAGAGGTCGTCGGTTCTATCGAGCTAGCGTTTTATTTCGCTTAGAAAAAAAACTGAACAAAAACCCCCAAAATTCCTGTGACCCAACATGGTAAAACTCGCGTTCAATTCAGCTCTCGGGCAGAAGGATGTGAAAAAGGAGAAAGATGAAGCTTTGATCCCTCAGGATGTGGTGAGTTTTGTTAGCACGAATGTTACCCGGCTAATGTGATTTAAAACAGACCGAAAGTATTCAATAACAGCGTTGTTTTAACTATAAAACTCTTTATTCGATGTGGTAATGGTCGGTCAGATTGTATAGATGAAAATATGTCAACGTCGTTTGAGATTGTAAAAGAAAAATGAAGGATTTTTCGACATTAAGTAGCCAAAGTAACAAGAGAGTTTTGTTTTAATGTGTGTGTGTGTGTGTGTATAGGGAAGCCATCTCCTGCTTAGTTCCAGTGTGTTTATATAGTGTGTGAGCGTCAGACAGCTTTGAGCTTACAGGAAAATGGCCGTCAGTTCAACACAAACACCAGGAATTATACACAAAGCACAAAACTCCATGCATTATATTTTAAGAGTTTTTTTTTAACATACGTCCAATGCATAACCATGCGCGCTCGAGCAACGTTGTGGTTTATACAAAAGACATTGCATTTTTAGAAATGCGTGCAAATTAATAAAGATGCATTGCACTTTTGCTGTTTTTTGTAGTTGCCTAATGCATGTCCACGCACAGCCGTGCATTGTTGTAAATTCATATAAATGCATTTAAAAAAAATAAAAAATGATGTGTGTGACGGTTTATATGTATAATTGTATCCACTTGCACTTCTTGAATAGATTGCAGTCGTGAATCAAGTAAAGTCAGGAAGAGGATAAACATATGTATTTAGCCAGACTTTCAGAAGTGTCAGAACAGTTCTCACTCAGCCATCTACACCTTCTGTTATCCAAACACGATCATCTGCCACTGAGGATGAGTCAGCGCCGAAAGTGCGAATCGGGTAGATAAGATGAAGAAGAAAACGTCGTGAATCATTCGTAAGACAGTGTTGTATCTACTGACACCCGGCTGTGATCAGACCCGTGGTGTAGCCTAATCCAAGGCTGTATTTCAGACAGTGGCTCTTCTGGCTTACTTAATGCCCCCCCTTAATATCAACAACAACATGAGATCAAAATGTAAGTCCTTTTTATACTCTATCTCCACTTTCACATCTGAAAGTCACATTTGATGCCTGTTTAGGTTTACTTTCATGTCTGAAAGTGTAAGTGGAGATTTAGAGTAAAAAGGGACTTAAATATGGATCTGTTTCTCACCCACACCTATCATGTCAATTCTGAAGACATGGATTTAACCACTGGAGTCTTATGAATTACTTTATGTGCTTTTTGGGGCTTCAAGGTTCTGGCCAACATTCACTTGCATTTTCTTGACCTAGAGAGCTGAAATATTCTTCTAAAAATCTTCATTTGTATTCTCCAAAAGAAAGAAAGCCTTTTTTCTGGAATGGCATGAGGGTGAGTAAAGGATGAGAGAATTTTCATTTTTGGGTTAACTATCCCTTTAATTAAAAAATAACTGGACAATGAATATAGAAATGAGAACTTTTTATATATGTGTATGTATACATGTATTATATATATATATATATTTATTTATTGATCATAATGCCGCCTTACATTATGAACATTCATTATCTTAACCATATAGAGCCTTAAATGCTGAGTAGCCTGTTAGTAACATCTATAGGCACCTTTCCCCCATTGCGTGCTCTTCGTGTGGGTGGGTTGGCGCTATTTGGGGCACTTTTCTCCCATCGTGAGCCAGGGGCAGGGTGGCACAGTTCGGGGCATCTTTTACCCATCGCGATATTGTGCCGCACCAGGGAGCATTGCCGCCCTAGGAGTCTGCCTATATCACCTATGCCAGGATCTGATACTGATTTCAGCAGACACAACAACGATGTAAAAGAGTGTTTCAGCAGGAAGGAGAAGAAATTAAGATGAAGAGGTGGCTTCATGCATGGAGCTGTGTGCTTTGCCTTTATATCATTACTATATGATATTTCCTGCAACCAGAGTGTCTTAAGCACTTTCATTCTTATCCTAACCAGTTCAAGGTATCAATTCGTCATTAGATAAGCTGTAAAGAGCCTGCTGTGTGGTCTGTAATGCAGTCTTGAAATCCTGTCATGCAGGCGATCAAAGCCTCACTGAACTTGTGGCTGGAGCCGACTACCAGAAATGGCCATCTCTGTACCTTCAAAAACCCTCAAAGGCTTGGGATAGTTAAACAAAGACGCTCACTGTTAGGGCTGATCAGTGTGTCTCTGTGTACAAGGGTGAACCCTATGGCACTTTTCCACTGAATGTTACAGTTCGACTTGCCTCAACTCTACTCTCTTTACTTTTCTGAGCTTGCATTTCCACTGCAGTTTAGTGCCACCACAACTGCAATGGCTGCACCTCGTTTATTGACCACGGCGTGGTTTTGCGCACAGCCATTTATTCGAAAGTCACGTGAACAAATGATACTGTTATTGTTGTTTATAACTTTAAAACTAGCGGGTTGATGTCGTGTGTCAGAAATCCAGTGACGCTTGTAGTGACTATTCTTCCTGACCAATCAGTGATCTGCAGGATTTTGATGTCACATAGTATCGTCTTGGCTCGCTTGGAACCTCGACCGAGGTGGTACTAAAAAAAAAAAAAGTACCAGGTACTATCCACAGTGGATAACCCCAAAAAAGCGAGTGGTGTTGAGTCGAGTCCTACCGTGCAGTGGAAAAGCCCCACAAGTATATTTGAAATAGGTTTGTTTGTGTGCAAAATTGAAAGAGTGGCTCTCTGAAGCTTTTAGTTTTGGGGTTTTACTAGAGAACAGGAAGTTCAGCCACAAGTGTCACATGACCAATCAGGAGGGTAAATTACTTCTGAAATGTAATTTGTACTGATTACAAATTAAACTATTTAACAATGGCTGTGTCTCGTTTGGAAGGATGCGTCCTCCGGAGGTCTCATTTAATTTTTTTATTGGGAATGCAGAAAAGGTTAACAATTGTATAAATGTAAGTGCACAAACATAAAAGGCAATGACAATAGATACAAAATAAGAAAAATAAAGATTTAAAAAAAAATACAAAAGAAATGAGACAACCTCAATCTTTTAGATCAGTGGTTCTCAACCTTTTTGACTCCGTGGCCCCCCCATTCACACCTTATTCACACTAGCGCCATCTTTGGAATGACAGTGAGGCTGTGAGGAATCGAATTCCTATCTCTTCAATGGTATGAACGGTTTAAAGCTGTGTAAAGCCTCTCGATTACATCTGATTTTTCATGTTGTCTGGAGTTCTTTGTATACTGAATTTCTTGGACTGATATTTTATCAATGTTTTGTCTGCGGAAAAATCCAGAATCACTTTTCCAAGAAACACTGTGTTGCCCATGGAGACAGTGAAAACATGCTTGTATTTTGTTTAAGGATTGCAATTAAATGTGCATTTAGCTGAAAATTTCAAAAATTTAACCTCAGTATTTCTCAGCCTATTGACGATATTTAATAAATGTCCCAATAATTATTAATTTGCTCTGAAAAATGGCTCAAAAGTATAATTGTTTTTTTAATCAGAGGAACCATCATTTCATCCAAACAACCATTGTAGCCAAGCAGAATAAATATTTGAAAGGCATTGATTAAAAGTCTATTTAAAGATAAAAAAGGCATTTTTCCCAATAGTTTTCCACTTAGGCAAATGAACACAAGGGAGAGTAACATTTGTACTTTTATGCACTTTATATTTACAGTTGAAGGCAGAAGTTTACATACTTCAGTACTTTCATAATTTAAATTCATTTAAACTCACAATTTATCACATTTAATCATAGAAAACATTCCCTGTCTTCGGTCAGTTAGGATCACTACTTTATTTTAAGAATGTGAAATGAAAATTTATGAATATTAAGAATAATAGTGGGAAAAATTATTTATTTCAGCTTTTATTACTTTCATCACATTCCCAGTGGGTCAGAAGTTTACATACACGTTGTTAGTATTTGGTAGCATTGCCTTTAAATTGTGTCAACTTGGGTCAAATGTTTTCTGTAGCCTTCTACAAGCTTCTCAAAATAAGTTGCTTGAATTTTGGCCCATTCCTGTAATTGAGTCAGGTTTGTAGGTCTCTTTCAGTTCTGCCCACACATTTGTTTATCAAATTGAGGTCAGGGCTTTGTGATGGCCACTCCAATATCTTGCCTTTGTTGTCCTTAAGCCATTTTGCCACAACTTTGGAGGTATGCTTGGGGTCATTGTCCATTTGAAAGACACATTTGCGACCGAGCTTTAACTTCCTGGCTGATGTCTTGATATGTTGCTTTCAATATATCCACATAATTTTCCTTCCTCATGATGCCATCTATTTTGGGAAGTGCACCAGTCCCTTCTGCAGCAAAGCACCCACACAACATGATGCTGCCACCCCCATGTCTCTCGTTTGATATGGTGTTCTTCGGCTCACAAGCCTCACCATTTTTCCTCCAAACATAAGGATGGTCATTGTGGTCAAACAGTTAAATTTTTTTTGTTTTTGTTTCATTAGACCAGAGGACATTTCTCCAAAAAGTAAGATCTTTGTCCCCATGTGCACTTGCAAACTGTAGTCTGGCTTTTTTATGGTGGTTTTGGAGCAGTAGCTTCTTCCTTGCTAAGCAGCCTTTCAGGTTATGTCGATAAAGGACTCGTATTGCTGTGGATATAGATACTCGTCTATCTGTTTCCTCCAGCATCTTCACAAGGACCTTTGCTGTTTTTTTGGAATTGATTTGCATTTTTCGCAACAAACTACGTTCATCTCTGGGAGACAAAATGCATCTCCTTCCTGAGTGGTATGAAGACTGCGTGGTCCCATGGTGTTTATACTTGCGTACTATTGTTTGTAGATTAGCGTCATACCTTCAGGCGTTTGGAAATTGCTCCCGAGGATGAACCAGACTTGTGGAGGGCCAAAAAAATATTTTGAGGTCTTGGCTGATTTCTTTTGATTTTCCCATGATGTCAAGCAAAGAGGTGAGCTTGAAGGTAGGTCATAAAAGCTTGACATAATTTTCTGGAATTTTCCAAGCTGCTTAAAGGCACAGTTAACTTACTGCATATAAATTTCTGACCCACTGTAATTGTGGTAGTCAATTAAAAGTGAAACAATCTGTCTGTAAATAATTGTTAGAAAAATTACTTATCATGCACAAAGTAGATGTCCTAAACGACTTGCCAAACCTATAGTTTGCTATATCTGTGGAGTGGTTAAAAAATTTGTTTTAATGACTTCAACCTAAGTGTATGTAAACTTCTGACTTCAACTGTATCTAAATTTCTGTGCAATTATACATAGCAGCTTAATAAAAAACATCTACCTTAATATATTTTACTAAAGTTATTTTGAAGATTATATTTGTTTTATTTAGAAGTAATATATTTCTGTCCTATTTACTTCACCCCTTGAGTAGATTATAATGTTCCGCATCTATTGAATCGCTGTCATTTCCTCTTTTTCTGTTACCGTGCCTTGTTTGTAGACGTGTATAATAACTTGTTGCAGTTTCTAATGTTTAAATTGTTAGAATGCTTTAAAATGCAGTATTTTTCTTTCACAATGCTTGTGAACTGCTCTGAGTCCTAAAAACACGAGTACACGGGGTTCGCACGTGCAAAGAACAACACATCACCAGTTTATTTTGAAGTGCACAAAGAACGTGTTTATCTGTCTTCAATCGCAGCTTTTTGCTGTTTAATAATCACAAATGAGCGTATCACCATTTTAATGTTATTTTGATTAATCGTGCAGCCCGAAAGGATCGTGAAATTAGACTACCGATGCGCTCTATGAAACATAATGGCCAAATAAAATGCACATTAAAATGATCACTATATTTACGATATTAATTTTATATCATCAGCAAAATAATCACGTTTATATCGTGAATATTTGATGTATTGCCCAGCCCTAATTTCAAGCTATGAAGATGCCATGCCTCCAAAGATAATTTGAGCTTACTTTAGAGTCAAAACTATTTTCTGTAGAGAATCATTTGAATTGTAGCTCCAAATGTCTGCTTAATCAGCATTCAGAATGAACACCTTGTGAATTTTGTGTTGATTTTAGATATTAAGAACAGTCATTAATGAAACTCTCAGAAGACGAAATGGTGTGAATCTGAAAATGTACTGTGAAGAACCCTTTGTTTGTTTTTTAATGAAAAAATTAATGGATTGAAATAAGGTTATGAACCATTACCAAGATTTAAAAATATTGTTTTCACTCTGGAATAATTGAAAGGGACTTCATTACCATTCAGGTTCCTTAAACCATTTCTAGTCCCTAGTTCACAGCCTCATTCACTTTCACTTCTCTCTCATTGTGTCAGATGTTTTGTTCACTTACATCATGCAACATGTTTGTTCCTGTTAGTCTCTGGAGGAAGGATGGAAATGTCCCAGTCTCTATTGCACACAATGTAATTGTTTTGAATGAAGCCACACCCTGACTGAGCACACACACTCAAAATAAAAATACAAAATGTGCTCGATCTATGCAAGCAAACATGAACAGGTGCATTAGGGATCGAGGGGGAAGTTTTAAAGGGAAAATTGGCAATAATTTGGGAGCAAACACGGAGTTCCCCGCAGTAGCATTGGGATCATGAAATATTAGTGAGTTCATGAAGCGAGCAGCTGTTGTTTAGATTTGTTGCATAAGCTGTGGAATTCTATGTTCCAGGTTGTCACAGACTTGTACCATTGAAAGCGTCTCACAGACATTTAATGCAATTCACAAACTAATAACTAGGCATAAAATAATTTCCGGTAAGCAATATCACATGAGCAAGAGTTGTACTGAATTTCAGCACGGCTGTGATTCAGCTGTAGGTAATCTAAAATACAACAGCATGGCGGCGATTGTAATATTCCAGAGTAGAGTTCGATCAATATTGGATTTTGCAGATACTGATACTTAAGGTGATGGGAAAAGGCAGATAACCGATGAGTCGACCGACTGTTTTTAAAATGGATTTATAGAATGTTAAAACGATTTTCTTTTTCTTTCGTTTCAGTGACAAGCACAGAAATGGAGGCTGCAAGAGTTAAAAATAAATAAAAATCCCAGATGCAGTTTGTTCAACCAAAATCACAATAATAATCAGAACAAAATGGGATTGTTCACATAATGCGTGGATTTAAGCTAGCCTGAAAATCACTGGGGACTTCCATTACAATGCTTTTATATTGAAATATTTACCAAATTAAGATTTTTATTGCCTATAAACCAGATCAAGAGTTTGTAAAAATATATCACCAGATGAGGTTTTTTATTAATAGTAAGATATGAAGTTTGAGACACGATGTATGTGCTGAAAGTGCACCGATCAATCTGCCACAATCTTTATCTTAAATAGGCCGGTTGTGTCTAGATTCAGGGCCAATCTTTTTTGCAGCATGCAGGGAATCACATATACACTGCTACTCTAATAAACGAGTGCTTGCTCAGCCCTTGAAGCAAGGCCTCCGAAGGGAGAGTTTCGTAGCAGTCATGAATTGAATCTTAAGACATTCAGATACATTTGCCGGTTTGTTTAAAAAAAACAAAAAAATTGTAAGAATACACGTATATATGAATGTTATGGTGTCCATTTTCAAGAGTCATTACAGTAGAGAGTCTGACTCACTGCACAATTAGAGTATGAAGAGGACAGAGATGCTGCAAACGTATATAAATACAAATGAAACAACAAAAGAATATGAAAATACAAATCTGAATATACGTGACGCAATGTGAGTCGTGACATTCAGACGGTGTGTGGAGTGATATTCATGTTTTACACTGCACGCCACAACAGTACATGCGCTGATTCTGCTTCGCACAGACGTGCTGCTTTGATAACTCGAACGTCGGGAAAAATACGCGCTGCCTCGTTCCTGCTTCAGCGTGCAGTGTAAAAGGGTCGATAGACTGTTAGAGCGATCATGAGTGCTTTTAGCTGCACTTTCTTCAACATGCACACTCTGTGTCAAGTCAAACAAGCATGCTCTCCAGGTATATCTCATCTGTCACTCATCCCACCACTATCCTGTCAGAATCTCAATTTAAATTATATTAATGTTGGTCGATACCACTAATAATGGTACCACATCTTCATGCAGTTGCTTAATAATTTATGATTTTTGCAACAACAAAAAGCCAAAAGTGGTAATCAAATCACAGATACTAATGATTTCTCACCTGAGCATTTTTGGAGCTTGTAATTGATATGTTTCTTATTTTCTAACGCAGCTCTGCTGTTTGTGATGCTCTCAGTTTTTAATGGTATGACTATATTATAGTGACAACAGAACTTTTCATACCTGTTTTCAATACAAATAAATGTTAAATGTTTCACAATTAATGTAATGCAATTTTACTGTTTGGGGCTTAAACATTTAACTGCAGCATATAACTTGCAAAAGTGTGGCAAAGGATCTTATTGTTAAAAATCGTTTATACGTATCTCCCTCAAATTTCCTTATCGTTGCATTACTACATATAATTCAATTTTTCTTTGCCATGCCCTCACTTCAATTTAGAACAATTGATTATCTGATCAAAATGACAATATATGCATTGAAGTGAAGATAAAACTAAATGAATATTGTCAGTGATGAAAGATTTAGATAAAGCAAATCCCACAAGCCGTTCTAACTGTATACTCCTCCAGCGCCGAACATAAAGGATTAAAAAAAACTATTGGCATAGATTTTTGCAGATAGCCGATAGTACCAAAAAGCAACTATCGGCATTGATTAATCTGTAAAACTGATATATTGGTCTTCCTTATTTTATACATCAGTTCTGCAAACAATTATTTACCATTGAGAAACTTGCAATTTAGTCCCAATATGTTCAGTAATTTTGCTCCTCTAATGAACGTGGTTTCATACAAAGCCAAAGTAGAATCAAGCATTGTGTGTATCTGCAACTAATGTAATGACTAATAACGCACGGACTGTCTGGAACTCCACGAACACAGACAAGCGTTTTGATAAAAACATTGAAGAATGGTTATCCACCTTTTTTTTATGCGAAAGTGTTCCACGATTCATAACGGTAGCCTGTTTTAATTTTCCGGTCCTCAGGGTTTTCACTTGTATTGGCGTATATTTTTAGTGGATAATGTGATGTTTAGCGTATTACATTGTATAAACTGCCAGAAAAAAGTAAACAAAAATGTAGCTCTCTATAGTTCTTATACTTTACAGAGTCCTGATGACTGTCTTAAGTGCCAAGTGGGGTGGACGATATGAAGCAATGGCCAGAGTTTAGTCGCGTTGATATCATTAACTACGCTACTTTGAATAGTTACTTTATTCATAATCCATTTTTACTCCAATTAACACTTAAAATGGTGGTTGTTGTCCATCTGGATCACTCATTGTGGCAATTTTGCGTTGCTTCTTATGGACACTGGAACCAGAAAACAGTCCAGTGGCAATCAGAATTATGATGGCGCCACATAATGGTTGGTCAGGAAAACTGTGTTTACTAAGTGTGCCGTGTTTACTGATTACTACGTATCAGCACTCTTGGAATGCTGCTTGTCCAATAAAATTAGAGGATGTGACATTCAAAAATTAAAATAAAAGTATTGGTGGAGTTATCGACCACTAAAGGACCAAAAACACATATTTGCACTTTTCTTGCAGTGGATACAGCTGACTGTGTGTGTGTGTGTGTGTGTGTGTACAGGATGTGGAGGATGGTGTGCGTGTCAGGCAGCAGTCCAGGGCCTGGTGCTGGTGCATGTGTTTGGGTCTGGCCCTTATTCTGTCCGGCGTGGTGGTGGGCGGAGCTTACCTGTACAGGTATTACTTCATAGAGGTGAGAAAACGACTAATAAAATATGTAATACTGCATGAGAATAAAGACTTTTTTTATGTTTAGTTTGAGTGACTAAAATAGTACCAAAATTTTAGTTGTCAATAACAGTGAATAATAAACTAGTAATATTTTACTAGTTTCGATACACTTATACGCTATTGAAAACACTCCTTTAAAACCAAATATCAATATAAATGTTCATGAATTTAACACATTGTTGGATGTTGCCAGTATTTCTCAGTGAACATTGCTTTTAAGTAATTATTTGAATTAGCGATAATATCAAGCAATTTAACAAAACAGTTTTTTCTGACAGCGTTCCACTTTTGAAATATTTGATATTGACTTGGTTCCAAATTGCCAGTACTGATTTTACTCTTTAAAGAGTAGTGTGTGTTTTGGTGTTTAATTGTGGAAGAATATGTATTTTGATGATAATGTTGATGATCGTCTCTAGGAGGAGAGGATGTATTTCTGTGGTGTGAACTACCGTGAGGAGAATTACAAGATGCAGGATAGCCATGAGGAAAGTGAGATGGATTTGCCGTACGTGTTAAAGAGGATTGAAGAGAGAGTGAGGGTTCTGGAGGACGATGGAGTGGAGCTTATTAACATCCCAGTGCCCAAGTTCAGTGACAGCGACCCTGCCGACATCGTTCATGACTTCAACAGGGTGAGAGTCCAATGAATCCCCCTCTCTCTCTCCCATGAGGGAACGCGCGCGCGCACACACACACACACACACACACACACACAATATCAGGAGAGGTTACAAAGTCAAAAACAGACAGGATATTTAATAGATATGAGACTAACCCAACCCCACCAAATGTGTGCTGATTTTCCTTCTCTACTCTCAGAGACTGACAGCCTATCTGGATCTGCGTCTGAACAAATGCTACATCATTCCGCTCAACACCTCTGTCGTGATGCCGCCCAAAGACTTCTTGGAGCTGCTCGTCATCATCAAGGTAACCATGGCAAACACTGCTTCTTGGTACCAGTTTTATTATGTGTTCAGTGCAAGTATAGATAATCCAGTACACAATATTTTGTATAATTGTACAAAATGAACTGATGTCTCCTGCCTAGCCATCAGTAGTCGTTTAAAGTAATGGTTTGCAAATGTACTGTGTCATTATCATAGATAAAGCTAAAGATTGCTAAAGTTGCTTTCAAGTGTATCAAAGTTGTGTCCCAAAAATGCTGTTTCGGTAAGCAGTTTGCTAGGCTTTGAAATGTAGACCTATAAATATGTATAAGAAAGAGATAAATGTACTGTCAGCCAGTTGTTATCATGACCGTCTGACATGTTATCCTACTTATTACATGGCTACTTGCTGAATAAATGGATTTGAAATATTGATTTGAATAATGTTTTTTTATGCAAAAATAAATCATTCATAAAAGTGAGCCGTGTAACAAATGTGAGATAATGTAACCCTGGTTGTGTGTGTGTAGGCTGGAACATACCTGCCACAGTCCTACCTGGTCCGTGAAAAGATGATGGTGACAGGAAAGGTGGAGCACGTGGATCAGCTGGGTTACTTCATCAACGGCCTCTGCAGAGGGAGGGACACCTACAAACTGGAGCGCAGAGAGACTGTTTTTGGTAAACACGCACACTTGTCTTTTTAAGGCCCTAGCCAGCACACTTACGGAGAAGTTCTTTGTTTCTTTAGAGGTCAAAATAATTTTGAAACCGATAAGCAACAACGACATGCCGTGTGCAAACATTCAGACACTGGCCACATCACATGGGGAGGTGTTTAGAGGTACATTTAAATATAAGGATGCTCAAGACTACATTTAAAACCTTAATTAATATGATATTAAAATGTGTTATCCATGACTTCATGTCTCATCTATGAGCAGAATTCACACTGTAAAAGAAGCTGATTTAACTACTCGATTATTTAAAGTAATATACAGTAATATAAAACTCCGTTTTTCACAATTCCTGACATTTAATCTTAGAAAACATTCCGTCTTGGGTCAATTAGGATCACTGCTTTATTTTAATATTTATTATTATTCCCAGTGGGTCAGACGTTTACGTACACTTTGTTAGTATTTGGTAGCATTGCCTTTTATATTGTTTATCTTGGGTCAAACGTTTTGTGTAGCCTTCTACAAGCTTCTCACAATAAGATGCTGGAATTTTGGCCCATTCAGACAGAACTGGTGTAACGGAGTCAGATTTGTAGGCCTCCTTGCTCGCACACGCTTTTTCAGTTCTGCCCAGAAATGTTCTGTCAGATTGTGGTCAGGGCTTTGTCATGGCCATTCCAATACTTTGACTTTGTTGTCCTCAAGCTATTCTGCTACAACTTTGGAGAAATGCTTGGGGTCATTATCCATTTGCGACGAGCTTTAACTTCATGGCTGATGTCTTGGGATGTTGCTTCAATATATCTACATAATTTTCCTTCCTCGTGATGCCATCTATTTTGTGAAGTGCACCAGTCACTTCTGCAGCAAAGCACCCACACAACATGATGCTGCCACCCCCATGCTTCACGGTTGGGATGGTGTTCTTCGCTTGCTAACAAAAACCCCTTTGTTTTGGCCATATTTTGTTCTAATTGACATCACATCCATTTGATTTTCGTGTGTAGGGGTCTTTTACACTTTTGAGGACCACTTAGTGCGTGATCCGAGATACCACCTTGGATTCATGAATTCAAACACTCAGAGCAGAGCCACTTTACTGTGTGACAATATTAAAGGAATAGTTCACCCTATAGAATATCTCAGCTCAGTAGGTCCATACAATGCAAGTGAATGGTGACCAAAACTTTAAAGCACCAAAAATAACAAAGTCAGCTTAAAATGAATCCAGTGGTTAAATCCATGTCTTCAGAAGCGATATGATAGATGTGGGTGAGAAACTGATCTATATTTAAGTCCTTTTTTACTGTAAATCTCCACTTTCACTTCCTTCTCCTTTTTTGTTTTGTTTTTTGGTGATTCACATTTTTCATGCATATCAAGACCTGCTGTTCAAAGGTGGAGATTTATAGTAAAAAAGGACTTGAAGCAGCTCTGCGTAACTTTGTGCTCTCTAGCGACATCTATGGTTGAAACTTAAGATTGCAAGCAATTTGCTAAAACACACTAAATGCAATTTGCGCCTCGTCACTGCTCTTCTGCCTTGAGTTTAATGGAAGACTTTATTTTTTTTTTTAATATTATATTGTACAGCCTCAGTTGATAATGCAAGTGAACCATAATACTAAAATTGTATGTCTATGAATGCACACAATACAGTAAACTAAAAACCTAAAATTAGAATTCAATGATGATGGGGATAAGATATATTTTATTAAACATGAAAATAGTATACTTGAAAATGCAATATAAAAGTTAACATTCAATTTCAGAAGTCAAAAATATTAGTAAACATGTGAAAGGGGAGAAAAAATGTACCAAAAAATCTTACAAAGTGCAGCTTTAAATACTGATCTATTTCTCACCCACACCTATCGTATCACATCTGAAGATAAGGATTTAACCACTGGTGTCTTATTGATTACTTCTATGATTCCTTTATGTGCTTTTTGGAGCTTAAAAATTCTGGCCACCATTCACTTGCATTGTATGGACCTAAAGAACTGGCATATTCTCCTAAAAGCCTTCGATTGTGTTCTGCAGAAGAAAGTCATATACATCTGGGATGGCGTGAAGGGTGAGTGTTTCAAACTGTCATCTTCTGTTTGTTCTTTACAGGTATCCAGAAGCGTGAGGCTCTCGACTGCATCAAGATCCGCCACTTTGAGAACAATTTTGTGATGGAGACGCTGATCTGTGAGCCATAGGGTGCAGATGTCAGCTGGGTAGCAAGATAAACCACTTTGGACAAATTCCTCTCTGACTCTTCCCTATCCTTCCATTAAACCTTTTTCTGTTTCCCCTGTATGCGTGTGTGCACGTGTGCGTGATTTGTGTTTCTCTGTATAGCAGCAATCAATATTACAGAGAGAGTGCGCGACTGAACGCCTAGAGCAATATTATGCATAGAATCATTTATGTGTAGGCAAACGTTTTGACATGTTTGTCTCTCCTAGTAATGTATTTTTTTGTGTTTGGGTTTCTAAGCGGGGAGTTCGAAGTCTCCAACAGGGTGCGTGGGTTAATGTAAGATAAACAAGTAACCGATTGAACGTGGAAGGACTCGCAAAGGATAAACGTAAGAGGAAATCTATAAAAAGATGCACTACTTGAGTGGTGTACTTTTAAAAATGTGAACTACTGTCACCGACTCTAGATTATATACTAGAAGATATTGACTTATTAATAACATGGTAAGAACAGTCGTAGAATTGATTTTTGTACTAGTTGCAATTTAGTTGTTTTAAAATGACAGATTTGGCTCTGCTGTAAGACAAAATACTACTAGAACATGTCCTATATTAAAGAAATGTAATTTAGGATAAAAAAAATTAAGTATGTGACGCATCAGTTTTGATTTTAAAAAGAAACACATATCCCAAATAAATAAAACGTCAAAATGCAGACTAATAAAATGTGTAATTTTTGCATCATTTGGGGACTGCGGTTGTATCTGGGGGAGAAGTTGGATGGATGAATTCTGTAAAGATTGTCCAAATTTACTTAAATGTCAATCTTTGAACTAAAGTTGGAATGATTTATACTTTGTACATAACCCAAAATGTTTTAATGTTAACCTATTAATACTAATAAAAATTTGACCACTTATTTTCCCTGTCCGTCTTTGTGCTGCCAAGGAAAATCTTGCAGTTGTAATTCCAGTGCAAATACAGTGGCTGCATTAGTCAGGTCAATAATGCTTTTTATGCTTTCGAGTGCAGCGTAGACGGTTCTAGATATGCAAAATTGCACCATAACCTACAGAAAAAAACGTTCAATGACACTTGCAGGCAGTTGACCAGATATTTCCAGTTTATTCTCCATCAGCAGGAAAATCACAGAATTTATCAACATGCAAGACTCATTGCACGCACGCACGCACTGCCACAGACCTTTCATTGAAAATAAAGATTTGCACACAGACAAGCGAGTCAGTCACCAACAATCTATAAACGGTGAAATCAAAGTTTCACACTCACACGCACTTACATATAGACATTGAAATACTTTATAGAAAAGGTCTCTGTGCATTAGTAGTTCCACATTATCTGCATGTGGTTCAGAGGTTGTTTTAAAGTTTGGGCTGGTTTCTGTTTTTATTTCTTCACCATAACTTCATCTGAAAGTCAGTTCACATTTTAGAAGGTCTTCCTAAGATCACATTTATCTTGTGCTTAAAAAATCTCAAGCGCGTCGTCTGAGGACGTTCCAACTGTGCCTTAGTTATTGCAGATAAAATGGGGTCTCTACACCAGCCACACACCAACACAATAGTAATTCTGTTAATATAAATCAATATATAACACACATATAGCATAGTCTTGCATCTTTAAGTCCACAGCTGGTCAAAGGGATGAATCGGATGTTCAAGATCACAATACACATTTTCTTCCTGAAGAACACCACATCTGGTGCTGAGACTCGTGTCCAAAAATATGACCATATAAACACATTTCTTTATGGCACAAACTTCCTGAACAACTGAATAGCGTTTTTTTTTTTTTATCATACATATAAAGAATACACATACTTGCAAACATTTTCAAGCAATAACATTTTTGTTGGAAAGAAATGAATGTAAAGGAATGGTGAAAAGTAAATATTTGAAGGTTGTTTTCGGTCCTGTTCACGATCCAAACGGTCACTGAAATCCTTTGGTATATCTTTCTGCTGAAGACTTCAAACTGAACCGCATTCGAAATGTATCAGAGTTTTAAAAAAATAAATATCACCCCCAATGCAATGAATAACAAGAACATAAGCCGACCTAAGTTAATGCATTTCTTTATGACCTGGGACAATAAAATCCTTCTGGTGTCATTCTTGGCAAAAGCTTTTCTCTCATTTGCTGGTCAGAGGAGTTACAGTTAAGTGATGTAAAAAGATTATGCATGTCCAAGATGCCCATCTTCCCATCCCACTTCCTTCACCCGAGCAACTTCATGACGGCATGAGAGTGGATAACTGTTCTTCCACTGTGTTACGACCGTTCCCCCATAGCACAGGAGGAACAGGGGCAAAAGCAAAGCAATCATTATCAACACAAGTCAAGCATAACCAACACTTTTCTGATACATGTTTCTAAGAGATTCAAAATAAGAGATGAATAAATGTTCTTGTGAATTTATCTAACACATTTCAATAGTTTATTTTCCCTTTATAATCTTGAGGAACCGTCCTCTTTGCCAATGTGCACAGTGCCTCAGTTCTTTGCCACTGCTCTCCAAGTCATCTCCATCCACAGTTCGTTTGTCTGCAACAAGCCTGTGCATGATGTAGTGTAGCTGTTTATTTGTGTTCCTGTCTCTGTGTGTGTGTGTGCGCATCCAAAGAATGAGGAAGATGAGAAATATAGGAGAAGTGGCGCCACCCCGTGGCTCAGTCAGCGTAGTGCATGATGGACTCAACGTAATTCCCAGGAAAGAGGCCTGTGGTGCCGCTCATCACACCCTCAAACCAGCCGTCGTCATTCTTCTTGATGACGTAAATGATCGCCCCCTCCTGGAAGGACAGCTCGTCTTCTTTATCACGCATGTAGTCGTAAATCGCCACCACTGACAGAAACCACAAGAGAAAGAAGAGATGAAAAATGAAAGAGGGGTGAAGACACAAAGAGGCCTCTACACTGTAAGAGGATATACATATAGAAACAAAAACGATATAACATGTAGCTTAGCAGTCTCTTCCTTTTAACCAACAAGAAGTTTGAACAGCAGACAGTGTAGTCAACATTGGCCTAATGCACGCGACACATGATCACCATTAAGAGTGCTTGAAACACATGCTTCATATCAAATCAAACAGATATCACTGGGAGAATCACAAACATCTGCCGCTTGCTTACTATGACATTCAGATAGATTGCAGACTACTGATTTGACTTGTGATGTGATTCAAGCTTACAGCATTTATAGCTGAAACGTTACAAAATTGCTGTCCGAGGCGAAAAAAACTAGAAAACTTAAAAAAAAAAACTGAACACGTCGTGTTCGTAGAAATGTACTATTTGGCTACATTCACACCGCACCTGAATATGCCCCAAAGCTCTATTTTTTACGTTGTTCACATTACATTTTAAATAGGGATGTACCAATAAGATAAGATAAGCGCGCGCACACACACAAACACTCGCGGCTATTTTTGGCCTTCACAGCGGTGTGCAATATTTGAGCGCTACTCACGAACAACATCTCAAATGTAGACGCTCAAAATTTCAGTTTAAGTATAATATCCATTTAGAACGGCACCGGAGGTGAATTTGACAAGAATTGTCTTGAATAAGAAGCGAATTAAACTACTGTGAACTTGCCTACAAACAGACACACATACACTTACAGGACTTCCTGGAGAGTTCACAATGTCAAAATAAAAGCGTGAAGGTTTAAAAGTTAAAGGTGCATGATTGAGACATGTTACTATATATTACTATTATTTTACATTGTTTACAAATTATAATAATATTTAAGTTGAATGGGTTCCAAAAAATAACTGTGTGAATGAAAAGTGAGCAGATATCTTACATCTAAATTGAAATAAATAAAGAAAGAAAGAACTGAATCCTTTCATGACCCACATGCATAAAAATAAACCAGATACATTCATTATTTGAATATATATATATATATATATATATATATATATATATATATATAATGAATAAATAAAATTGTTATTAGCAGCATTTTATTTTTAACACAATAGCACACTTAATGACTGCCTAATAAAATGTCAGCAAGTGATGGAAGACCAGATAAAGTCATCTGAAGTCATATGGTGGGATTTAATTAACATTGAAGGACAGCAGGAAAACTTCATTATATACTTGAGTAAGGATAATTAAACATAACAACTTATGTGTAATTAGTTCAGATTTACATCGACTTGCTTGCATTTGCATTTTGATCCAGTTTGGAAATAAAGCAACTGTTTTCTGCACGAGTGACATGAGCACTACCGCTGCATCTTTTCATGCATATTTTATTGAAATTCTAAAAATCCCTAAATCCAAGTCAATTTAAAGGAACTGAATGCATTAACTAGAAAAGATATTTGTTCACAGCTGAAATTAAAAGTTGAAACCATAAAATGCATATTATGCGACAAATCAAGCGAGCAAATGACGAATGCAGTGTTAGATTAATGTAAAATAAAATCACATTAAATCTGACCTGGCTGTTCACACCGAAGGCACATTGGGAAAAAATCAGATTTATTTCCACATATGAAAGTGCCCGGATCGGATTGGAAAATGTCAGATTCACAGTGCTTTTGGATGTTCAGACAATTAACCAATTAACATATCTGTGTCACATGTGAGTGAAAAAATCTGATTTCAGAAATTCAAAGTATTTCGACTTGTCAGACCTTTCTGGGTTACAGTGCGGCACTTACAATGGAAGTGAATGGGGCTAATCCGTAAACATTAAAATACCCACCGTTTCAAAAGTATAGCCACTAGACATAAACAACATGTGTTAACGTGATTTTAGGGTGATTAAATCACTTACTAACCTTTTCTGTGTAAAGATATCCTAACCCTAACTTTGTTGCATGATGACATAATGCCATAAACCCTAACACCATAAAATGACTGTAAACAACTATTTACAGCTCAAATAATCCACAAGTTTTAACAGAAACATTTTATTTAAGTGCATTTATAAAATTATAAGTTTCACATTTCTGCCTTTAAACCCTCCAAAAATTGCATAATTTGTGGTAACATTCATGTCTGTAACACAAATGATATGGTACGAGTTGCACATGTAAGTTTATGAAAAGTACTTTGGTTCAGGGATTTGACCCCCTAACCCTAAATTTGAGCAATAGTAATACAGATGCTTACATAAGCAAGCACCACTAATTTTCAATTACATTTTCAATGAAAGCAAAAGCTGAAGTCATGTAAACGTTATTAACAGCTATGTACCTTTCTCCAGGTAACTGCGAGGAGCCCATGGCGGGTCCTCTTCCGCGTAAGGGTCACTGTACTCCACCACTGCCGACTCTTCCTCCTCATCACCTTCATCATCCACATAGTCCTCTGGAGGAGGAGGCGGTGGGGTTGCTTCCTCAAACGCCACCTCTTCTGCAGGGGGTGGTGGCGGGGGTGCGTCTGAGACTAAAGGGATAAAAAAATTGTAACAAGCTAATTTTGAGGGAATTGGGTAAATTCTGCTTCTGCTTTGACAAGTGAGTAATGCTTGCTGGAAAGGTTGAGTTGAGAATGGGAAATGTGTTAGTAAAGGTTAAGACATTTAAAGGAATAGTTCACCCAAAAATGAAAATTCTCTCATTTCCTCACCCTCATGCCATTCCAGATGTGTTTGACTTACTTTCTTCTGCTGAACACAAATGAAGAATTTTAGAAGAATACCTCAGCTCTGTTGGTCCATCCAGTGCAAGTGAATGGTGACCAGAACTTAGAAGGTCCAAAAAAGGACACGAAGGCACCATAAAATAATCCTTAAGATTCCAGTGTTTTAATCCATGTCTTCAGAAGGGATATGATAGGTGTGGTTGAGAAACAGATCAATATTTAAGTCATTTTTTCTATAAATCTCAACTTTTGACCAGCCCACACCAATAGATGGCTGAATGTGAAAGTGAAAGGGGAGATTTAGGGTTTAATCAGGTGGGTTACACCAATAAGGATTAAATTGAGCAGAGTTTAGAGCTAATCGAGAGTTTGTTGATCCACATATTATTTTTATTTGAGTTGTGTTGCACCACTTAGTTTTATATACGGTTTAACATATCGGAGATTAAACTGTTAACCTGCAATTAAACCATATCCTGCGATTAATTTAGTCCGCCATGATGGATTCTGAACATAGCTGTAGATCTTTAGCACACAGGGCTGATCAAGCAGGTTAAGAAAATGTATCAGCAGCATGTACAGTGTCACAAGCCTCAAATATGGCAGCATGATTTAAGAAAAAGTAAGGCACGAGTTTTGGATCAACTGCTTCCCCTCGCGTCAGCGCCAAAAATGAACAGCTTGGACAGCCGACTGATGCGAGTACAAGAGGAGGAAAGCAATTACGAACACCTGACACTTGTAACCCGTCTCATTAAATACCGAATTAATGTTCTCCTGTCGCATCTCATCAGGAGTTCTGTCTATGTCCCATGTCCCCGCATGTAAAGCATCACAAAGCCGGTAAACTCACGGCCTACGAGATGAGCCATCGCACCCCAGATTTGAAAGCAAGCATCGCAGCCGACGGCCCATGATGTTAGGCCATAATAAACATAAATAATAGCCAATTATAAAGGCTTCTCTCCAAGGGCTGATGGTACATCCACTGTTCATTATTCTAGTCCATTGTTTGATTGTAGGTCTGTTATTTCTTTAAACCACCTCAGATGCAAGTTTAAAGTTAATCCACAAGTATAATCCTTATTGGTTCAACCCACCCTTATAGTAAAAAAGGACTTTAATATTTATCTTTTTCTCACCAACGCCTATCATATTACTTCAGAAGATAGGGATTTAAACACTGGAGTCGTATGGATTACTTCTATGCTGCCTTTTGGACCTTCTGAGTTCTGGTCAACACTCGGATCGGAGCTGAGACATTCTTCTAGAATTCTTCATTTGTATTCTGCAGAAAAAAGTAAGTCATACACATCGAGGACAGCATAAGGGTGAGTAAATGATGATAGAATTTTCATTTTTGGGAGTCTTATCCCTTTAAGGAGGGATGGAATAACCGCTGACCTCAAATCAGCTGTTACTAGCCACTTTCTCAAATAGGAATTTCACTACGATCACATACACACTGCAGCATAATACACTAGTCACTCCTCTTTTTAGTGCGTCATTCCATTCTCTACACAGAGCTCAGTTATTTACTAGAGCAGGGGTCGGCAGCCTTTTTGACATGGAGTGCCATTTGTTATTTTCCTGGTCAATGGCTGTGCTGAATTCCACCCCTTGATATAGGCTACTTTTCCCATGTTTCTACTCTTAATATTTCCAATAATACTACTTACAGTATTAAATAAAAGAGATTCCTCGCGTGATTTGGTCACAGTGAAGGTCGGGGAGTTGAGACAAGGATTTGAATTGGATAAAATTATCTGGAGTTATTGCCCCAAGTGAAGGAGTTCAAGTACCTCGGGGTCTTAGTAGCGGGAGGTTGGCCGGAGAATCGGGGCGGTATTTCACTCGCGCTATTGCAACGTTGTCACGAAAAGAGAGCTGAGCCGGAAGGCAAAGCTCTCGATCTACCGGTCAATTTTTGTTCCTACCCTCACCTATGGTCATGAAGGCTGGGTCATGACCGAAAGAACTAGGTCACGAGTACAAGTGCCCGAAATGGGCTTCCTCAGAAGGGTGGCGGGCTTCTCCCTTAGAGATAGGGTGAGGAGCTCAGTCATCCGTGAGGAGCTCAGAGTAGAGCCGCTGCTCCTTTGCGTGGAAAGGAGTCAGTTGAGGTGGTTTGGGCATCTGGTAAGGATGCCCCCTGGGCGCCTCCCTAGGGAGGTGTTTCAGGCACGTCCAGCTGGGAGGAGGCCTCGGGGAAGACCCAGGACTAGGTGGAGAGATTACATCTCCACACTGGCCTGGGAACGCCTCGGGGTCCCCCAGTCAGAGCTGGTTAATGTGACTCGGGATAGGGAAGTTTGGGGCCCCCTGTTGGAGTTGCACCTGCAAAATCCACTGTCCAGGTTTAATTTATATTTTGAATAGACTTTTGAACCGCACAATGTGGGCTTATGTTTTCTCTTTTAATCGTTTAATGTCATTTTGAGTGTGAATATGGTTTAAGGACGGTGTTCCGGTATGCTGGGTTGGAAATCTCAAGGATTAATAGTGGTGTTTTCCTTATTACATCACATGTTGTTCTGAAATTCAAAAAGAAACATATGATACACAGAATTTAGGCTATCATCCGTACAGCCTGACCGAAGCAAAATGGTCCCATTCAGCTGATGAAAACACGCTGCGTGATCATGAGGAAGGATTACATCAAGATGTAGATTGGAATGCTGGTGCGGAATTTATATAAATACTCTACTCCTCTCTCGCCGTTGCTGGCGTGCCAGTGATTACCCTTGGCCATAAGTTGCTGACCCCTGATCTAGAGTGACAACTGCATTCTACAACCAAATTCAGGTTGTGACACCACTTGTTGCATCCACAAGATGCCAAAAAATGACTTTGGTTATCTCATATATTAACCATTGTGAGTTCGGGAGTGACTTTTGTCTTTTGTCCACACAAGAGAACAAATTAATGTCTTCATTTAAATGCAGTTGTCACTTCCAAACCATTCAAGTGTGTATGTGGTCCAAGACATGCAGGGAGTTTCAAACAGTATGTTCTAGCAGATTATGGAATATGAATCAAGAGAGATACAATTACATACATCTGATCTGTGAAATAGTGTAAGATCAATAAAAATCACTCAAGTATGAACAAAAGTAAAGAGCATGCAAAAACTCATGCTAAAATCATGCATGCATCTACCACAGACACAATTTAGAGTTGCCTTTTTCCAAATCGATTACTTACTGGTTTCCTGAACTCGAGCCACAAAGCCCATGAGCGGGAGCTGAGGAGTAATCTGAAGGACAGAGGGGGGAGGAGGGGCCATAGGGGCTAACCACACACCCCCCACCCCCAAAAAAACAGCGAGTTTAGAGAAAGATGTAGATAAGACAAGATGATGAAAAGTGAAGAAACAAGAGAAAATCAAAGCAGGTCAGTCAGCCAAACAACATTTTGAACTTATTGACTGACAAACAACCGGTCAGATAATTAATGAACTTATTTTCTACTATCTGCAGTGTTGGGGAATCTACTTCGAAACAATAGCTTACCAACCTACTCAAAGGCTTCCCACATTTTCAGACCAATCAATTTTCATGACATTTCCAATCATTTGATTAAGCCAGCACCACACTAGCCAATTTATCCAGTGATTTTTAGGTGTGAGCATAATTTACATAAACGACAAGCGGAGGGAGACGAAGTGTGCTTTAGCATCTGTCAGAAGGAGGTCATTAATCACTTGACTACACTAATATAGCATCAGAAACCAGAGCCTCAACAATGTTTTTATTAAACGTAGGTTTGTTACTCACTGAAAGCTGCATATGGACATACACGTTCTACAACAAGGTTATGGAGCTAAATACACAATCACTCACTTTCACAAAGTAAAGTTACTCCATTAATCACATCCTAAGGCCGTTTTCACTCCTGGCTCATTTGGAGCATTTGTTTCAGAACTTGCCACGTTTTCTCCCTTGGTTCGGTTCGTATAGGCATATATAAACAATGCAATCACATCCGGATCCGCACCAAAACAATCAGTCTGCAACCACCTGGATGGAGAAGAAATCTTTAGGTCAGCTCGTGACCGTAATTCATCATCAAAACGTGGCAGAACAGACACAGACAGCGTCAGAAAATTTTAAAACAGATAAAAACGTGGCTGTGGCAGCGGGGGCGTGGTCAAGCGCCCGTCCGGGGAGAAAGCAGTAAGGGTGCTTGCACCTGAGCTAAATTATGTCTAACAGTAACACCTGTCTCTAATTTCAGTGAGAACATGTACTTTTCCATGTAGTAATAATGCAAAAGCAATTAATGATGGATACAAATTGCCACAACGAAAACACAACATCTTAAAATATAATCTTGTGAATGCGAACAGAACCATGAAGAAAATGCAACATAGTAACTATTTTAGCCCCTGTTTTGGAACAAATTAAGCAAGCTACAGGTCTGAAAACACCCTAAATCACTCTTTTACAGTTGCTTTTGCACACACGATATCCCTGTTGTTATTTCGGCGAGCTCCACGAGACAGGGAATCAGAGAGAGAAGTTGCGGTGAGTTGGTATGTTGGTCATGACCGAAGAGAGCAAGATCTCAGCAAAACAGTCAGGAAGTGTGACACCCTCTGACAAAATCAAGTTGTTTGGAGTCTGCTAGTGTGGCACCGGCTTTACTGCATAAACATTCTTAAAATCATTTAAATTCAGACTGATTTGTGAACGCTAACAATATTGAGGTTAATTAAGGGGACAAGATTTTTTTCTTTCAATTATGGGACTTTTAGGATCCAAAAATGAATCAGACTTCCCAATGCTATCTTAGAGTGGATGTTCTAGGAGAACTGCACAATACACATGCTAATCTGTGCACCTGCTTGGCCAGTAGTAAAGCTGTGTGAGAATAACTTTACTTAGGCTGTAGATTTAATGAGTTAAGCACGATTAAATATTTAAAAAATAATCCATTAAAAAAAAAACATTTATTACGTTACCCTAATAAAGAATTTTGCAACCAACAGAGCAATTCAAGCTTGCAGTGTCACCTCCATGTTTTTTGCGAAACTCAATCAGCAGGGGGCAGAAAGCAAAGCTATAGCTGTACAGGAAATACAGCTTTACAGGTAACAAACTGACAGGTGATAGGGGCCTGGATAGCTCAGCGAGTATTGACGCTGACTACCACACCTGGAGTCGTGAGTTCAAAACCAGGGTGTGCTGGGTGACCCAGCCAGATCTCCTAAGCAATCAAATTGGCCCAGTTGCTAGGGAGGGTAGAGTCACGTGGGGTAAGCTCCTCGTGGTCGCTCTCAATGGGGCACGTGGTATGTTGTGCGTGGATCGCAGAGAGTAGCATGAGTCTCCACATGCTGCGAGTCACCGCGGTGTCATACATAACTAACCACGTGATAAGATGCGTGGGTTGACTGTCTCAGAAGCATAGGCAACTGAGAATTGTCCTCTGCCACCCGGATTGAGGTGAGTAACTGCACCAGCATGAGGACCTACTAAGTAGTGGGAATTGGGCATTCCAAATTGGGAGAAAATGGGATTTAAAAAAATAAATGAATGCAAAAAAAAAGACAGGTGACTGCTTTGCTACTTGTTGGAACAATAAAATTGCAACTGAAGAGTTTCTGTCACACCAGTTAACGCTGTCAATATTTAGGTTAGTAACCCCCCAAAACTGATCATTTGATGAGTTCTATGAGGCAATTAACCATCTGATCATTACCATGGTTTTGGTTGTAGTGCGGCCCTCCATTGAGCTGGTTTTGGATCATGTTTGGATTTGTGTTCTGAGGCATGTTGTTAGGCTGTCCGGTAACTGATGATGGCCGGCGATAGGGCAGGGAACCTCCCACAGAGGGCGTAGCATGCCGCGTCATTGGCCGATTCATACTGTAAAAGTGAGCACCATTGCCTGGGAGACAGCAAGAACAAGTTATTTTCTGAAGCAGGGTACAGAAAACATGATAAGAATGCGACAACCATGGTACAATCTACAGCAGATGTCATGAACTGAAGACACAAGCTCTGTCCAAACTCTAGTGAGCTGCCTCGCTGTCTACATCCATAGACAGGCAAATTCGTTTTATTCAATGATTACATTTTTTAACTCTTATTTTGAAATGGAATTACTTCAGGGGGGAAAACATGCAGTTTTACAATCATCTCCAATGTATTACAAAATGAACACTGTTAAGTAATCAGTGCCATTTAGGCTAATAAATTCTGGCACAACAAACTTAATGTGAAATCAGTGATTGTTACTTTTTCACCTCTGTTGTACTGTAGAACCTTCCAGCACCAGCCAGCAATAAAAATGTTAAAAATAAACATTTTGCAGATAACCGATAGTTCTATAAAGCAACTTTTGGCGCGATAACAGATATATCGGTCAACCGCTAGTTTTAACTGTAAGGCAGGACTTCCATTCCTACAGCTGCAATATAAAGCATTACGATTTTTCCCACTTATATGTATACCAGTGACTTTAAGTACTGAATAAAAAATATTTATCATCAGCATTTTTCTCGACTGGCTGCCCTTAGGAATAATTTTTTCCCACCAGCTCCTCCACAAAAACTAAATAAGATTTATCTTTAAAATGCTGTCTTTGTTGGCAACTCACTAAGTCTGGGAACAGAGCTACATAGAACAATATGGCTTTTCAGTCAAAGAAATTGGCCCAAAATGCATTTCTCCCTTTGATTTGCCATGGAACATTAAACCACAAAAAACAAAAAAAATCTAAAACAGTCCCAAAGTACAAAAAGGAAGAAGAGATAGGACATATGGAGTGATGGAGAAAAACAAGTGCAAAAGGAAGACTTGAAAGTCGCTGGGAATGTTAGCCGCCTAAGAACTGGATCCCAGATGCATAGCAAGCAAAGCCAAATCCATGCAGGTGAAGCCTTGGTGAGGTAAATGAGAGATGAGTCTTGGATCATGTGGTGCTCAGGTATGTTTGCATGCAGATTGTAACTCTAAGATGGAGGAGTGGAGATGGAGCTGGAGTAGGGGGTGAAAGGGACTCACCTTGAGCGGGGGTGCTAGTTGCAGCAACAAGGCTGGTGTTGGTGCTAACGGGAAGGGTGGGGGGCAGCTGTGGGGGTGGTGGTATCTCCGGAGGGCCCTCTACTGGCAGAGCAGGGGTAGAAGCAGGGGCAGGGGGCACTGGCTCAGGGGTGGAAGGTGGTGGTGGTACAGGAGGTGAAGGGACAGTAACATTTGGTGGAGGTTTGGGGGGATTGGGAGGGGCAGGTACAGCACCTGCAGCTCCGTACGCCACACATAGACAGGAAGCCCAGGGGAGAAGAGAGTGAAAGAGACATAAACAGAGATCGAAAGGAGAAACAGGCAACAGGGAGGATAGAAAGGTAAGTGTTTGAATAGACAGGAGGGGAAAAAGAGGAGGTGAACAGAAAGAGTTGATCTTGTCACTAATAGGTGAGACAAAATACAAGTAATCCACAGCTCTAGAAGATACACTTTCAACCCAACAACAACATTTCTTTGCTGTTTTTAAGGCAGGTAGGAAAGAAAGACACTTTGAAGGTGCCATGCTTGTTTCAGGATCTTGGGCATTCATCATGTCCATTTATGGTCTTATTTATACAGTAAACAGTAGAGCTCTTACCAGGAAAGACTGTGGGTGGAGCAGGGGTTGGAACAGCAATAGGCACGCCCACACTTCCACTGCCACTGTTCTCTCTGCTGCTGCTGCGACTGCTGGGATGACTGCCTCCACTGCTGCCACTGCTGCAACACAGACACACAAAATAGAAAAACATCTTGCAATTTATCCAGCACACATAAACCAATACATTATTACATTAAAAAAAGCATCCCCCACACAGTCATGCATATTTTACTCTGCTCCTTTGAAATAAAATGCACATGAAACCTCAACATTTCAGCAACATTAATAGTATTTTCAGAAAATTAATTAGACAAAAAGTGATGGACAAATATATCAGCCAGGTTGATTAATCAGACGATATTTGGCCACTTTGAGATGATCAACTGATGACAAGTAATGGGCCAATATATCCACCAGGCCGATATATCAGACGATATTTGACTACTTCGAGATTATCAACTGAGAGTGATGAACCAATATATCGGCCAGGCCGATTAATCAGACGATATTTGGGGACATTGAGATTATCATCTAATGAGAAGTAATGGAGTGATATATCGGCCAGGCCTATTAATAATGGGGGACTTTGAGGTTATCTACTGATAACAAGTGATATACTGATATATTGGCCAAGCCGATTACTCAGCCGATATTTGGCCACTTTGAGACTATCAACTGACAACAAGTGATGAACCGATATATCGGCCAGGCTGATTAATCATCTGATATTTAGCCATTTGAAGATTATCAACTAATAACAAGTGATGGACCAATATATTGTCCAGGCCGATTATTCAGCCAATATTTTGCAACTTTGAGATTGTCAACTGACAATACGTGATGGACCGATATATCGGCCAGGCCGATTAATCATCTGATATTTGACCAAATTAAGATTGTCAACTGATATCAAGTGCTGGAACAATATATCAGTCAGGCCAATTAATCAGATGATATTTGGCCAGTGTGACATTATCAGCTGAATACTACTGATGGACCAATATATCAGTCAAGCCAATATTAAACCACGACTAATATCAATTGATGCAATGACATATCTGCGTCATTTGAGATTATCAGCAACAACCAATGACCATACCTACTTTGCCAAATAACTGAAGCAACTTCCATGTGTATGTTTCAAAATCTACTGACAGCTTTCTCAATTGTGTAAACCTAAATTATGTTTCAAAATTATATCAATCATCAGCCACCGAGTTTCGGCCCATCAGCTATTTTAAAACTGGCTATTTTATCGGTTGACCACTAGTGAAAATAAAAACTAATGTGCAAATCACTGTCTCTTGAGGGTCAAGTTCAGTCCAAATCCCTTTTTTTGTCTTGAAAATATTAAATGTGTAGAATCTACAAAAACAATTTCTTCATAAAGACCAGGCATTGTCATGACTGAGGATTTGTGGATAAGAATCTGAGAAAGAAGAGGAGGAAGAGTTCTGTAAGAATATGATTAAGAGCTCTATGTTTGTGTCCTGAGACTCTCAAAAACAGAGCAGAGGGCTGAGAATGCAAACAGTAAAGAAATGAAGAGATACGGTAAGAAAGACAGACAGTGAGCGAAAGAGCGGAAGAGAGCTCTTCTGTAAGTAGGCTATGGCTGTTTGAATCAGAAAGAGATCCCAGTATGAGAGAGAAAAAGCAAAGGAGAAAGTTAGTGAGTGACTGCTGCTTGAAACGAAAGTCACACTGCGACAGAAACACGAAAAAAGACAGCTTAAAAACACAGAAAGACAGAACCAGGAGAGACAGACAGGAAAACAGGATATGGAAAAAGAGGGAAGGGCCTTTTTTTTCATTTTCCAATTTCTTTTTATTCTTTGTGAGAGGACACCATTTCTAAAAAACTGTCTTGGGGTTCTGAAAATGCTGCATTTTGATGTGTGTGCACGTGTATGTGAATACCTGTACGTGCGGGTCCTCTGATTAACGGAAGCAGTTCTAGCCGGGCTCTGCAGGGGTGGTGCAGTGTTGCGTGTTGGACTTGGAACGTAGTCATTTGGGATGACTGGTGGACGCACTGGCTCGAGTGTCCGGTAAGGGGAGTGCCGTCTGCCGAGGGGCAGGGTTAAAATATTTTGAAGTCCACTAAGGGGTGGAGTCAAACATCATTGATGACAGACCCCCAATAATTACATACTGTAAGATATTGTGTAGATTAAATATCCATTTAGAATATCATCACAACAGTACCGTAAAGGACCACCTCATGAGAAATATCTAAGTTATTGTTATTTGTAGATATTAGGAGGAATCTTTAATGTGCGGTGTAGATATTTAGTGGTGCCTGATATGATGTATTTCAGAAGGTTTTCTAAATTGCTTCTGATTGGTTGTGTTGCTGTGGTGACAGTCAGAGGTTAAAGGCCATGGACATTAGGTATGAGTGGGAGAACACAGTTGAGGTTTAACAGTGACAAACATCAGCTGTAAAAACTCAATGACATAAAATAATAACACATCATACACACAATATGACAGTTTGTTCTCCACAGTGACCTGCAGTGGTGGAAAAAGGCACACAGATTGAAACACACACACACAGATCCAGAGTGCTTTAGTGTGTCAGTCCCTGAACAGAGAACAAGCCAAAATTGTTAACTCATACACGCTGTCATAGGTGAGTGTGTCTGTGAGCATTCCTGTCAGGAATAGAGATCAGAGACAAATAACAATTCAGCGAGAGGGAGAATTTCCCTTTTAAGTACCAAATGAAAGCAGAATCTTATGTGTAGAATCTCAATTGCCCCTTTGCTAAGTCCAACCCAAAAAACTTTACTGAATATTCCTACCTCAGCAACTGTTGCCATCTTCAATTTTAGCAGACAAGCTTTTGCTCTTTCCTAATGTAAATCTAAGATGAACCATGTGTTTAGATAGGTTTAAACAAGGTTTTGCTGAAATATCCGGAAGAATGTAAAACGTTGTTGCTGGGAACTTAAAAAGTGACAAGAGGTACCCAGAGAGGATACAAATGGATAAAAGTCCTTTCTAAATCTTAAATAGAGGTGTGTGGCAGGGCGGAGGGTGGCCCGGGTCGTGATCCTACACACCCGGTCCCGTATTAGGCTAATCAAGCCTCCAAGAGGGATAAAGGCCGATCGCTGAGGATGGTGCAGGAGAGAGAGATCGTTTACGGACATGTCCATCATGTGTGTGTTTGTGTATTTTGGTTTAAGTTTATTATTAAACTATTATTTATCATAAAGCCGGTTCTTGCCTCCTCCTTGCCCATCGAAATTCCTTGTTACACTGGTGCTGAAACCCAGGAAGGAGGAGGGATGCGCCGTAGTAGAGTTCTCGCCACTACCGTCCACCCCAACGGAGCAGCCGCGGCCATTTGCCGGGGGACATGGAGCCCCGACAGCAAGGGGAGAAGGGGCTCCTAGCCGACCGCCTGGAGCGGTCAGGGCCACTGCCAGGGGCGGAGGATGCCCCTACCAGTCGTTGAAACACGGCAGGATCGGAGACCGCCGACCGCGAGCGGGGAGGGGATCGCGACCGACCGACTGGAGTGGGAGAACCGCTGCCAGAGGCGGGGGAGACCCCTTCGGCTCCCCGAGAACGCGGCGGGTTGTTCCGTCCGCCAGGGGCTGGAGGACTGCCTCCGATCCGCCTGGAGAGGCACGGCTGTCATCCGTTAGAGGGTGGAGGAGTGGCCGAGGAACAAGCTACGGCGTATCGGAGAACCGGCGAGTAAGTGTCTGTTTTTTTTTTCATCTCTCTCTCCTCTCTCTCTCTCACTGCCGCTCTGCGTTGGCCTTTTCCCTCTCTTTTAAATTGTAGTGTTTTTTTTTGTGGGGTACTACACTGTTACAGGAAGTACCCCCCCCACATTTTAATTATTTGTTTCCCTCCCCTTGTCCCCTCCCTCGTCCAGGTAGACAGGGATGACCTGCCGGCAGACGGCGTGGAAGGTGTGCCCCTCCCCAGGGAAAGGGGGGGGGTGGGGGGGGGGGGGGTGTAAGTCAGGCCGGGGGCTCCCCAGCCTGAAAGAACGAGGGAGGAATGTGGCAGGACGGAGGGTGATCCTATACACCCCGTCCCGTATTAGGCTAATCAAGCCTCCGAGAGGGATAAAGGCCAATGGATGGTGCAGGAGAGAGAGATCGTTTACGGACATGTCTGTCATGTGTGTGTTTGTGTATTTTGTTTTAAGTTTATTATTAAACTATTATTTATATTGTCAAGCCGGTTCTTGCCCATCTAAATTCCTTGTTACAAGGTGATAGTAACTAAAGAGTACAAAAGTATCATTACATGTTGTGGAAATGTTAGGAACGGTTCTGTTCACTGATAACATTCATTAATAATATCCGATAGAGGTCAACCTATAGTGGATTTTGCCAAGGTGGGGGAAAAGGCAGCTAATCGAATAATCGACCAATAGTGGGGTTTTTAAGACTTAGCCTATATAATTATAAAAATGTCTTAAGTCTTTCTGTACAATGAAGGGCACAGACATCTCCAAAATGAATAAAATCCCAAAAGCAGTTTATTGTGTAACCAAAATCGCAATAATTTTGGAAAAATTAATATTTGATGCATAATGCAAAACTTTTAACAATAAACAAGCCTGTCATACATCCGTGACACTTATTTTGAAATGAACTTGGCTACAAAAAAAGCTTTTTATAGCCATTATATTTACCAGATGAACAGTTTTGTATAGTTTTTGTATATATAGTTTATATATACATATACACACACATTATATATATATTATATATATAATATATATATATCACTCTGCCATTTTAAACAGTGTGTAAACTTTTCAGCTGACCATGAGAAGCATTTGCCTCAATTCTGATCCTAAATCTCTGCAGTTTTTTAACACATTACTGCACAATTAAAAAATGTCAGATAAAAGAGTGTTGCAATGTCAAATTTGATTCCAGCCAAAGTAAGGATAACTTTACTGAAAATCTCCAATTCATTCCTATGGGATTTCATATCAAACTTGTCTTGACCGAGCAACAGTAACTAAGGGGGGTGTGGATTAGCAAAGATTAGCAAATTACTGTACAGCAGTAAGCTCACCTCCAGTCCAGATGGCAGGACCAAAAGAATACTTATTCTACCCTGAACCAACTCACACTCGATTAAACTACATCACTAATCAACTGAGAAATTTGTCAGAATTATGTCAAATTGCTCCTAGAATTGGCATTTCAGAATAAAAATCAATACATATATTTTATAAATGGCATCAGGAGAGACAAAAATAATAATGATAAAACAATAAATAAAACACATGCGCTTACCTGATGGTACCTTTGCCAGGGCCAGGAGGGCTGGGTGGTTTCTGGGTAGGGGCAGCTGTGCGTGGAGTTGTACCCGTTTTCATATTCTGGGCGTTGACCTTTGGGTCAAAAGACAAATATAGTTATTCTGAACAAATGTAAGGAAACTGACATTACACCACATATGCACAAAACACACACCAACAAAAGCCTAACTGAATCCTTACCTTAAACCTTAGTAACCACTACACTCAGAAATGAAGGCAATAAGAGAGTTAAGGAGAGAAAAGATACAAACCATTAGTGTGACGATTAGAGAAGAACTTACACACACATGCACAGACACACAGTAGATAGTAAAGCACAATATGAGCCAGACCAAAATACAATCTATCAAAACATTGCTCTGTTTATTTGAGCATTCCGACGTGCCCGAAACAGCAACATTGCCTCTATCTGTTTGTTTGACCAATGCCAGATGGGGAGTATTCAGGAAACCTTTTTGAGATCATAGTTTTTGCAATTCTGTTGGGTGACGCTAGTGGCGCACAAATTACACACATCAAAGCTTTAAACTTATTTACCAGTGATGAATTTCTAAAGTAATACCTACTATTTTAATACTGTAATTATCTTGAATTAATTTAACTTCAGTGTGTGCCAGAATTCACAGTCAAGCTCTTGCAGCAAAGCAGACATGTGTACTAACAGATGGGAATTAAACTACTGTGACATACACAACATCCTTACCTTCACACCATGGCCTACGTCATCCAGCAGGCTGTAGTCAACAGGCTTGCGGATATACCGCACAGGCCTCTCAGGATTGCCTGGTGCAATGATCTTGTGTGTGCGAGACGTGTTCTTATTGGTGGTGAGGATGCCAATCTCTCGCCTTGCCACCTTTTCTTTATGGATGTCCACCGTCTGTGGAGGAACGTTGGAGTGTTACAGTTTGTATTACAGATTCACAGTACTGGACTTTAATTGGCTAAATAAAAAAATGGTTTGAATGTCTGCATTTAAGCGTCACAATACTGCAGTTTATAACCTTGATCATTTTACGTAATGCAATGAACCTGCAATATTAGATATTTCTACATCAGCTGAATTGTTTGGAGTGAGTGAACCTGTGAGATGTGGTTAATGGAGGATTCCATGCGGCGTAGCTGGGATGCCTGTATGTCCAGCATCTGGAGCACATTGTTGGCGAGAGTGTTGATCAGATATGCAACACTGGCTAAAGACTGAGTGGTGTAGCTTTTGGTTTCTTCTAGAGCTCTGTGCTTATCTGGTGACTAGAACAGAATGAGGGGGAAAAAGAAGGAGAGTGTGTGTGTTAATCTCTGCACAGAAGGATGTAGAGGTGAAATAGAACATCATATTGACTTGTGGCCTCATTTCCACTCCCTCGTTTTCACACCCCTTAATGATTAATTTCCTGAGAGCAATACGAATAGCAATACAGATGTTGCAGCGGCCAATCAGAACAGTACACCATCATTAAAAACCGCCTCAGGTCGCTGCCTCATTGGCTGCCTTCAACCATCAATCATTCCTTTCTGGCGTTACCATAGTGATGCTGTCAAATAAATGGGAAGGGGGGGTGGAAAGAGTAGAGTAGTTCACCAAAAAATTTTATTCTATCATTATTTACTTACCCTGACCACCCATCCAAGCACGTATTATTGTTTTTCCTTTCATACAAAACAAATGGAGATGTTTTGAAGAATGTTCATGCTGCTCTTTTTAATACAATGACGTTTATAGTGACCACAGTCTGTCAAGCTGAAAAATGACAAAAAAGCACCACAGAAGAACCAAAGAAGTCGTCCATTAAATATAGTCCAATAGTTGCTATTTGCTGAAAATGTTGCCCTCCGTTGTAACTTTAGCTATGTCTTTCAATTGAAATATGCCACGTCAAGATGCAGTGCTTTCATTTCGACGTAAATGGCCAACGACATTGGTTATTGTGTGTCTCGTTACATTCGTGATTCAAGTTTGAATATATTTGACATTTGACGAGTTGCAGTGGAGGGTGAGATTATCAGTGGTCGGCCAAAGTGTGCAAGTCATATGGACAACTTTTATGAAACCTTTTTAGGGATGGACATTTTGGTAATTTTGTCTACTCAAATACTCCAAAGGGTATACATACAGTATATGTAGATATATGTCAGATATCTGTGTTTAGCTGCTGCATTGCATCTTATTGTTCCAGTGTTTCGCCTATATATTCTTATGGCCTGCTATAACGTAATCTGTTACAATAAATATAAAAGATGGCATAAAAAAATCTTGTCATTATGTGAAGAATTGCAGGCCATTCCAATAAAAGAATGCTCAGAAAGCACGTCTTTTCCTTCAGACGTCATAACCATTATAATATGCAGTGTTAAGTTTAAAATAGTTTTAGAGGGGCCTGAGAAGCTCAGTGGTAAAGACGCTGGCTACCACCCCTGGAGTTCACTAGTTCGCTAGTTTGAATCCCAGGGCATGCTGAGTGACTACAGCCAGGTCTCCTAAGCAAACAAATTGGCCGGTTGCTAGGGAGGGTAGAGTCACATGGGGTAACCTCCTCATGGTTGCTATAATGTGGTTAGTTCTCGGTGGGGCGTGTGGTGGGTGGCGTGAAGCCTCCACACAAGCTATGTCTCTGTGGCAATGCGCTCACCAAGCCACATGATAAGATGCGTGGGTTTGACGGCCTCAGACGCAGAGGCAGCTGCGATTCATCCTCCGCCCCCCGGATTGAGGCGAATCACTACGTGAGCACGAGGATTTAAAAGCACAATGGGAATTGGGCATTCCAAATTGGGAGAAAAAGGGATTGTTTTTTTTTATATATATAATAATTTTAGAGACGCTATATTCTGTTCCATTTAGCTGTGCTGCGTCTAGCTGTTTGAAAGGAAGAACACGTCACTGTCACACGTCTGGTGTGTGTGCGCTGTATATCCCGCGGACAGAATCTAGAGCTGCGCTGTGTTGGAGTTTGTTGTTGTGATGATTTATGCTGCCTTCCATTCAACTTGGTTTTTCCAACTTCCTACTGTGAAAAGTGCAACGGAATGCCACTTTATGTCAGACTTCCAACTTGGAAACTCGTACGGAAATCTTCAACGGTGATTTCACCAAGATGCGGGTCTTTGACCTCACGCAAACATGTCGGCACCCAGGGAGATTTACAGTCAATGATACACATTGTTTAATAAAAGTCAATATACATTAATGAGTCAGTTTCTACATTACATGACAATAAAACTCATTAAGTAAACGTTTGCAGAGAAAGGTATTCAAAATATGGTTAATTATACTCTCTTTATTATCGTATACCTGTAGAACAAACGCTAGCATAGTAGCATCTTTTATCAGTTTGGGTGCTATGAGACCTCTCTGTGAGATCGGACCAGACGGGCTAGCCTTCGCTCCCACGCACATCAATGAGCCTTGGACACCCATGACCCATGAATGCTGGGCCTGAACAGACATTCATATCCATTAATATGGGCTTCAATAAAAACAAACATCTAGTGTGACCAGATTTATTATAGCAAAAAAGATCACACCATGTGGTGAGAAAGCTCTTTCAATCCGCTAACATATCTGTATGCAATATGCATGAATTGAGGAAGTGGGCAAGACAGCAAATATTGGGTTACACACCGAACTAAAACAGACCAGACCACAGACCACACAAGAATCATATCAACCCGAGTTGAACACCACCACAGAAACATTTGTGCTTGGACACCTGCAGCTATTAAGGGAATTTCTAAACCTGCTGTGACAAAGCAATGAAGTCTCATGTATTACAAGTATAATCACTAACAGAATACGATGATTTTTCTCAACTGACCAGCCCAATGGCATCAAAAGGCTGGTGGATCCCATTGAGAGCATTCATAACATATGTAACGGACTCACATTCTGTTACATATGTTAGCAACACGTTCAGAGAGCATCGCTGTTTGCTCGACATGATTCCCGGGGGCCATATTGAGATACAATACAAACACCCCTGTGCCAGATCACAAAACTAAGCCAGCTTTTTACATGTTTAAAACTGCTTTAAAACACTGGCTTTGCGCATTTGCAGGCCAGCAAAAGCTGTGATGTTCTCAAGTATGCAATATTTATTAGGAACACATCATGCACTATCTGACCTCTAAGTAACCAATTCAGCATCCACAGAGCACAATCTCATTTCCGGTGACATCCAGTCACTGTTCTGCTAAGGTCCATGTGAGACGCTCTGTATTTTCGAAAGAACAAGTGACGAAGCATTTCGGATGCTCTTTTTTCTGTAGGTCACTGACAAACAGTTAAACAGCGGAGTGGAAATGCCTACGCACCCAATTCTGTATATCCCCCAGCAATGCTGAAAATAACGTTAATTTATTTTTTTCATTTTTGTCCCAGAAGCACTTCAGTTTCCATAGTGAATCATCAAACTCAAAACATTTTTCAAATGTACCACAATTCTTGCATAGCAACAATTAGTCAAACTGTGGTGTGCAGTAAGACCATAGCAAACACTGAATGTAAACACAAGTTACCAGGGGACTGAATCCCCATTACCACCCAGATATCACATGAGGTGCCTGTATTAAATCTTTTCATCTGGAAAGCATCATATTCTAATTAACATCTGCTAAACAACTTAAAAAGATCAGATTTACAAACATTCTAAATCATACATGTCTCAAAAACATCTGCTGAATGTCTTAATGACATCCAAAACAAACTTTTTGATGTCTTATAGATGTATTACAGATGACAAAAAATGCCTCTTCCAGATGTAAACACACACCAAATTGAGGTCTTGATGATGTAAGTTTGCAATCAAGACATGGTTAGATCAATGTAACAAACAATGGTATTTGTATTCAAATAAATAAATGCCTTAACACATTTAGAAACTATAACTGCCGTTATTGTCATAAAAAAATATATTCCCTCACTTCTAATAAAAAATTATTGAACATTTCCACCAAAACACAGTGTTTACTTAGGTTAGTTATCACAGTAAAATAATAATAATAATAATTAAACAGCGAAAAGAAAAAAATTATAAAAATGAGTATTTTAGGTTTAAATTAAATGACACCGACCCAGTAAATATCACATACACATCTGCCGCTTAATCAATGAAGCTCAATAACACCTAATAAAATACTACAACTACTACTAATAATAATAATAAATGAACGTTTAATCACACATTATAACAAAACACTATATCCATAATCAAGTATAATAGCCATGCTAACTTTAAAAATTGTGGTACTTTAATTCCACACGGTATTACACGTTATATCGCGTTTTTGCGCTTTCGATCATATCACTCAAATTGTAATAAACACATAAACGTGTTTAAATTCATAGTTCGTGTGAAAAGCGAGGGAAAGAACTGTCTTTGATGTGGTTATTTTGAGGTTTACACACTGGGTTCGCTTCGGCTAGCGCGGTAGCATGTTAGCTCAGTGTTTGAGGCCTCAATTCTCTGCAAAAATCTCTGAACAACGGGAAACAAAACACTTATAACATGTGTGAATTGTCAAATAAACGTATTATAAAGGATAAACAACGAGGCTGTGAAGAAATGCGGAGATATTTGCAGTCTGTTTGTAGACATTATCACTCGACAATAAACGGTCGGATCACTTCAGTTCTCGTGTCATTTCACTCCATGTATCTAGTCGTGCCTCGTATATTTTTCACGGTTTTTATGTTACCTGTACGTAGTTGCTCTCGCAGTACTCGGCGACTCTCTCGAGGTTGGTGTAGCTGTCTAGCAGGGCTCCTCGACCAGCAGGAATCTCTTCTTCCAGCAGCATCTGCAGCTCCGCCATCTTCACATCTTACTGATGTATGCAAGAGGAAAATACCACCATCACACTCCCCTGTCCCTCTATTACTCACTGAAGCATGCAGCAGGAAAACACCATCACACTCCTCTGTCCCTCACTGAAGCATGCAAGGGGAAAATACCATCACACTCCCCTGTCCCTCTGTCACTCACTGAAGCATGCAGGAGGAAAACTCCATCACACTCCCCTGTCCCTCTGTCACTCACTGAAGCATGCAGGAGGAAAACTCCATCACACTCCCCTGTCCATCTGTCACTCACTGAAGCATGCAGGAGGTTAAACACCATCACACTCCCCTGTCCATCTGTCACTCACTGAAGCATGCAGGAGGAAAACTGCATCACACTCCCCTGTCCATCTGTCACTCACTGAAGCATGCAGGAGGAAAACTGCATCACACTCCCCTGTCCATCTGTCACTCACTGAAGCATGCAGGAGGAAAACTGCATCACACTCCCCTGTCCATCTGTCACTCACTGAAGCATGCAGGAGGTCAAACACCATCACACTCCCCTGTCCATCTGTCACTCACTGAAGCATGCAGGAGGTTAAACACCATCACACTCCCCTGTCCCTCTGTCACTCACTGAAGCATGCAGGAGGTTAAACACCATCACACTCCCCTGTCCCTCTGTCATTCACTGAAGCATGCAGGAGGTTAAACACCATCACACTCCCCTGTCCATCTGTCACTCACTGAAGCATGCAGGAGGTTAAACACCATCACACTCCCCTGCCCATCTGTCACTCACTGAAGCATGCAGGAGGACAACACCATCACACTCCCCTGTCCATCTGTCACTCACTGAAGCATGCAGGAGGTCAAACACCATCACACTCCCCTGTCCATCTGTCCCTCACTGAAGCATGCAGGAGGTCAAACACCATCACACTCCCCTGTCCCTCTGTCACTCACTGAAGCATGCAGGAGTTTAAACACCATCACACTCTCCTGTCCATCTGTCACTCACTGAAGCATGCAGGAGGTTAAACACAATCACACTCCCCTGTCCATCTGTCCCTCACTGAAGCATGCAGGAGGTTAAACACCATCACACTCCCCTGTCCCTCTGTCACTCACTGAAGCATGCAGGAGTTTAAACACCATCACACTCCCCTGTCCATCTGTCACTCACTGAAGCATGCAGGAGGTTAAACACCATCACACTCCCCTGTCCATCTGTCACTCACTGAAGCATGCAGGAGGTTAAACACAATCACACTCCCCTGTCCATCTGTCACTCACTGAAGTATGCAGGAGGAAAACACCATCACACTCCCCTGTCCCTCTGTCACTCACTGAAGCATGCAGGAGGTTAAACACCATCACACTCCCCTGTCCCTCTGTCACTCACTGAAGCATGCTGGAGGTTAAACACCATCACACTCCCCTGTCCATCTGTCACTCACTGAAGCATGCAGGAGGTTAAACACCATCACACTCCCCGTCCATCTGTCACTCACTGAAGCATGCAGGAGGTTAAACACCATCACACTCCCCTGTCCATCTGTCACTCACTGAAGCATGCAGGAGGTTAAACACCATCACACTCCCCTGTCCATCTGTCACTCACTGAAGCATGCAGGAGGAAAACTGCATCACACTCCCCTGTCCATCTGTCACTCACTGAAGCATGCAGGAGGAAAACACTATCACACTCTAGGGATGGGCGAACTCACTTATTTTCATTTCGATCCGATATCAATAATTTCAAGTCCAATAACGTCGATACCGATACCAATAACAATACTTCTATTAAACTGATTTTTAGTTCCCATCCTGTACATATATTTGCTAATATATCCTAATCATTTTAATTTTACTATTACCAAATATTAATAGTTATATTCCTTAGTTAAATTTTTATTTTGAATTAATATTTTTGTTTGAGGAACGATATTTTTGATACAACATCAGAATCGAAAATATCTATACTTTTGGATCAATCTGCTCATCCCTATCACACTCCCCTGTCCTTCTCTCACTCACTGAAGCATGCAGGATAGGGATGGGTGGATCGATACTTCCGATACTGATGTATTATCAAGAATATTGATCCTCACATAAAAATATTGAAATCTGAAGGATTTTTTTAAATAAGTGATCTTATTATTTAGATTACCTGAATATTAATGCATCTCATAAGCTTCAAAGTGGATTATAACAGAATTATATGAGTGAATTGTTGCAAGGCACTGGAATAATTTTTTCTTCCACTCATCTTGACATGCCAGAAATGCTAAAATACACTATCAGTCACAGAAAGCGCTCACTCTTTCAGTCATAGCGCTCGTTCGAATAGGGAGTTCTTTCCTTAGGCAATGACAGAAAAACAGCATCTGGAGTTATTCACACTTAGTAATGACAAACCTAGACGTGACATGTATCATAATGACCTTGTGTGACCATTTTTACAGGTTTATTTAAGTTCAGAGTTAAATCCCTTACCACGGATTGACTGTAGTAACATTGTATTAACCATGACTGTAGTAACCATGTTTTTTTCTTTTTCTGTTTGGCATTAACCAAGGTTTTGATACAATTAACCATGGTTTTGCTACAGCATTACTGTAGTATCTATATGGTAACTTGGTTTTAGTAGTAGTAACCATATAATAATATCTTTGATTCATTTTGAGGTTTTATATGTGGCTTATACAAAGTAATTTTAAAGGTCAACAAAGCAGCCTAATAATTTTATGTTTAGGCCCATAAATATATAACAAATATAAGTAATAATAAAGCTACTCATTTTATCCAAAGAATTAGTAAAAATTCAATTTAATAGAGGTATCGTATTGGTATTGATATTCAATATTGACCTAAAAGTACTTGGTATCGTATTGAAAAGAAAATAATGGGGCTTTTCCACTGCATGGTACAACTCGACTCGACTCTGCTCGCTTTTGGGGGTTTTCCACTGTAGATAGTACCTGGTACGTTTTTAGTACCACCTCGGTTGAGGTTCCAAGACAGCCGATACTAAATGTGACGTAAAAGCCGTGCAGATCACTGATTGGTCAGAGAGTATAGTCACCACAAGCATCACTGGAGTTTCGACACAGGACATCGACCCGCTAGTTTTAAAGTTAGCTACAGCATTAGCAGTATCATTTGTTCACGCAACTTTTGAATTGTAAAAAGAAATGGCTGTGCTCAAATAAAAAAGGTGCAGACGTTCCTCTCGTTAGCAATGAATGAAACTAAAAATTCTTTCAGGAAGCGTCTCAGCTGAATACATTCTCAACTGGCGAGCAATGGGAGGGAGAGTGCCCTGAACTCAGCCACGGCTGGAGTCCACGATGGAGGATGGTACGTTCACTCTATACTCTGCTTGAAAGCTTCACTTTATTTAGTTGACCAGAAACTGGAAGATTGCTTCTAAAACAACCAGGCCAATTTAACTGTTACACTTGTGCAAAATCACCAAGCAAAAACTGCTTTATGCAGCACAATAAGCTAGTAGCTAACAGCTAGCAGTTGTGTTATTGTTTATTGTTTTGTGTCACGTTTAAGATGAAAAGCAAGCTCAGAAAGTAAAGCAAGTAGAATCGAGTCGAAACGTAATGTGCAGTGGAAAATTGTGATAAGTGGTATCGCCCATCCCTAATGCAGGAGGAAAATACATCACACTCCCCTCCATTCAAGTCAAGTCTACCTCTCTTTTCAAGAGGATCTGTCTTTAAATTGTAAGAATCTGTTGTGATTCCATTTAAAATACTCCATGCATGAGGATAACTGCTTTAATAATTTGTCCAATCCCAGACAGCACATGTACATCACCCAGAAGTCTATTTGGTTTGTGTTTACATCTGGTAGATGTATTTTTTACATTGTTTTCTCATCAGCAATACATACATTTATAAGACGTATGTCATTAAGACACTCAGCAGATGACGAGTTGGGTGTGAGAATGTGTTGGATTTCTTGCACCTTTCTGATATGAGGGGGGGTCCAGAACTGTCATTGCCCTTTTCTTCAAGCAGTCCCACTGGCAGATCAAACAAGGTGGTACTTTTGCTGACTGTTTACCAAGTAAGAGGAGTGAGGAGGATGAGGAGTAAAAGCCTTGACCAGAGCTCCGAGCAAAGCCAGAGAAAAGTCACTCACAACCTCTTTTGGAGTTGGTGCACCTGCATATATCCATTCTGTCAGCCAATGTGTTATTGCATTAACATTGTGTCTCTCTGACAGCATTTGCACCTCTGGGACACTTGAGCACTCATCCCCTGCCAGAATGCCCTGATATAAGAATATATGGTCAGACTTGCCATTTGGTCTCTGTAGTTTCCTCACTACTGAGCCAGTTGCATCAAAACTCACAGTGGGGTTAGTAGATGTCTTTGAGAATGACTTGTACATATACATTTGTGTTTGACTCCAATAGTGACAGAAAAACTTGTCCAGTCCAATGTCTTTTATGCGACCACTGTGCGGTGCACTGTATTTTAACATCTGCAGTGAAACAATGGGATCCTTGTTGCCTAATTCTAAATCATTTCTCTCTTGCTTTGCTTTATGCAGGGTGGCCAAATTAGGCAGATGACTTGGCTCAGGATCTCCAAAATCCATCAGCTTTGTTGCCTCTTATGCCCTCCATACATTGAGGATCCATTCTACCCTCACACAGTTCTTTGGCTATCTGCACACGCAAGTCACCAGACATCGCAAGCTTGGAACAGCCAGTGTGCAGGGAGTCATCAGTGTTTTTAATTAAACACTTGAGTACTGTTGGGCTGTTCATTGCAGGCGCTTTGTAAAAAAATTTGTGAATGTGGCCACGACACTCCTTACAGTTGCCTCTGATTTCTATGTATTTCTCTGTGGCTGATGGATAGACCTTGGCTCTTTTAAAGGCAAATGTGCAGGGGTTGCAATATGTGATTATTTATCACATGTGTCCAGATGCCAGGCTTCAAAATTGTGTATTCCCTTTTTGATGTTTTAGAGAACTTGCTGTATTTAACCGTTTCAGGCGTGAATTCAATCCATTCCTGAAATGGAACTTCAAGATCAAAAGTCCCGCAATCTTTTGGTCTGGGTTAAAGGGACCCTGGCTCAAAATCAGTGTCATCAGTACTGCCATTTGTTTCATGAGTAAACCCTAAAGCAGTCCAGATGTTGTGTCTATTTAATTTAACAAAATTGTATAGAGCCTTTGCAGTGATCTTGTTTCCTAGCTGCTTACTAAGCTCTGTCCAGATGCTCAGATTAGGAGTAGCTATGTTGCGATTTTGGACTTATTTTTTGATGAACACAGGACTGTGAAAATGGAAACTCTGTCAACTGCTGGTTTCTTGGACATCGGGTATAAGCTAAACATAATTACCCACTTAAATAATCCTGACTCAAAAATGTCATGTTCAGTATAAACTTGTTTTCATTACTGTATTGGTCTGACTATAAGGATAATATAGTAATAATATATAAGGATAATGTATCTTATATTAGGACCAATATGGTAATGTTGAACCCAAGATGCACAATGTATTCAAAAAACTAACATGGGTCACATGTAAAACATTAGCATGTATTTGTATTAGCAATGAGTATTTCTGTTCAAAAAATTATTCTTTTGTAACTGGCAGTGTTAAAACATTGCACAGATATTTAATTTAGTAACTACTTTTTCCCTACTAACTCTACACTAATTTCCACAAGAGCATCTTGAACAGAAGTGTCACTTGACCCTTGTGGTGGCAGTGAAGTGTGGCAGATGATCCTCCATGTAAATAAATAAAAAGTTCAATCAGGAAACACCAGTGAATGAAGTAAAGATTGAGTCCGACAGACACCAGATGAATATTGAGCAAAAACGCATTGGTGTTCAGACAGCAGCATATAGCGACTACAAAAACATTGATAAGGAGTTGTTGTTGTATTAAAACATCTTCATCCATCATTTTGGCAAGAGATTTAAATGACAAACCCAAAATAAAATGCTCATTGCTCATAAATCGTACTGTCTACACACAAAACAAGATAGATCTATTTTAGAAATATATTTATATATATTAGTCTAATATATAGTAATCAGAATGACCGAGACCGCTATACTAAACTATATTTGATTTTTGTGAACATTAAGTGATCTATTTTATTATGTCAGTATTGTATTCAATAAATAAAAGCATTATAATTCGCCTGTAATTCAGTGTCTAATATTTTAAAAACCAAAGCAGCACAAACGAAACTTTTCCGGCACAAACCAGCACAAACAAACGAGACTATTTGGGATGAATTTGGAGCATGTGGGGGGGCTGATTGACCATGAGAATGACCTATAAATATTCTTTTAATATCTAAAAAAAAAAAAAAAACGCAGCACAAACGACATTTTTTACAGCACAAACGATCGAGACTATTTTGCCGACGTTTTGCGTTGGGTGGGGCCAACCTCTGTTGCAAGTCTTGAGCTTTTAGATGTTTACTTGAAGGCTTTTAGGGGGCGTGACTTGTAGTATTCCAGCACACACAGCGCCTTTAATTATCACGCAAGTGAGTGTTTATGATTAAGGAGGCGGAGTTAATGATAATTAGGCTCGTTATTGAACTCTTTAAATGTGACACAGAAGAAAAAAGTATTTACTTCGCGGAAGTAACTCGCAAAAATGTTGATAATTGAAGCATTAATTGCGTTTACGCTTAGTGTATATTTGAGCAATGCTCAGGACCCTCAGTTTCCCTGGCAGATGCCGAAATATCAGGCCGGTGGTTTATCATTTACACCCGCTCTACCGCCACTGAAAGAACTCCCCCAGCAAGAGCTGTATGACCCCCAGCAGCTGTTTCCTCCCGACATGAGGGACCCTCAGGGGCTGTTGTCCTCCTCTGGGTCTCAGCGCTGTGTGGTGGAGCAGTTTGAGCGCATTGAGTGTGGAGAGCCCGACATTACCCCTGCTGAATGCGAGGCCATCAGCTGCTGTTATGATAGACAGGGCTGTTATTATGGCAAGGCAGGTGAGAAGTGAGAAGTTTGCTGTAATACTACATAACAGCATATAAATGCGTGATTAGTCTCGAGGGTTTAGCTGCAGGTCCTCCCTTACCACAAGTACTGTCGCATAATATTTACTCCAAGGGACTTGTCCCAACGACAAATGTCCCAAAACAATTGCATTACCATTGAACCACGTTAGTGCTGTTAACTTACCATGAGCGAACCTTTACCATTATTATTTTTTTTACTACAGTAACTGCAGTGTTTGGTGTCATTCTACTTTTGTCATTTTTATGACAGTTGTGACATTTGTAGGGTCTAAATATTTCGCTACTATTTTGCATATCAAAAACCACATTTTGTTTTATAGAAACGATGGTTAGCCTACATTTAACCATGCTACTTTGGAACCATCAATGGTTTTACAATGGTCTTACTACAAATACCATAGTTAAACTATGGGCACTATAAAAAATTATGGTATGTTTTCATAAAGGAATGCTATAACTACTGTAAGTCCTTGGAGTTTTTCATGTATAGATTGTGTACAGAAATTCTTACAAGTTGTTTTCCCTGTTTGCACCAGTTACCCTGCAGTGCTCAAGTGATGGGCATTTTGTATTGGTGGTTTCTCGAGATGCCACCCTGCCACGCATCAGTCTAGACTCCATCCAAATGCTGGAGAATGACCCCAGTGGACAATGCGCTTCTGTTGACAGTACTGCCAGCTTTGCCATCTATCAGTTTCCTGTCAGCTCCTGTGGCACCAGAATGAAGGTGGGAAAGCCTTTGATTAGTTCTTATGTGGGTCTGAGAAACAAAACTTAATGTCTTGATGGGACATATTTACAATGTTCACTGCTATTTCCACTATCTTATATTTGGATTTATTTTTTTACATCTGCACTTTTTTTCCTCAGGAAGAAAGCGGATATGTTATTTATGAGAACATCATGTCATCTGTTTACGAAGTGGGAATTGGACCCCATGGATCCATCACAAGAGACAGTGCTTATGAGTGAGGGAGCTCATCTCATCATATGCTCTTGTGGTCTCACTGTTGTTGCCATCATAATACACCCTATTTGTCATTGTGATCCATTATTTATTGGTAGCAAGCGCTTCCTGTCACAGTGAACTGTTTCAGGGTTTCCAGAGTAATGAAAACCCTGGAAATACTTGGAATTTTAAAATTGTGATTTCCAGGCCTGGAGAAGTCATGGCAATTATTATGGTGAATCTAAATAGGGGTCCAAGCAGGGAAGTATTTGGAAACCTTTTATATTGCTACAGATTTTCCTGACTTTTTCTGCCCTAAATGCATGTGGACAGCAAAAATTATAATAAAAAGTCCTAAGGGACACCAAATTTGGCAGGATTGTTCAAAATCTCTTCCCTTCTCAGGTACACACAACCTCCCATCTGACCCTAGGTGGCGCTATTATAAGCACTTAATATCTTCACAACCATTTGGTAAAACACAGTAAGACTCGTCAAATCATTCAGAAGATCTAGGATGAGTGAATTTGTGCCAATTTTGGACCCAAAAAGTGAATTGGCTTATCTTCAAAATGATAAAAAATCTGGTTTTCCAGAAAACTCAAAATGGGGCATGGAAATGAAGATGAGAGAGATGTTTGGTCACACTGATCCTATTAAGTTTCAAAACACCATACCTACAAAGTAACTAGAGTACTTGATAATGAAATTACTTTGCACCGGACAAATCTGATGTTTCAAATTTGCCAATTTTGGTCATTTTCTCCACTTTTCCAAACTGCTTGGACCCTGATTGTGTGTGTGTGTGTGTGTGTGTGTGTGTGTGTGTGTGTTCACTAGTCACGAATGGCTGGAAAACTTAATTATTGTGTCAAAATGAGTGGGAACCCTGTATATTAACACTGCTTGTCTTTCAGACTAAAATTCCAGTGCAGGTATTCGGGAACCGCAGTTGAGGCTCTTGTGGTTGAGGTAAATACAGTTCCCCCTCCTCCCCCTGTCTTGCAGCAAGGCCCTCTGAGAGTGGAGCTCAGACTTGCTAATGGACAGTGCAGCACAAAAGGATGTTCTGATGGTAAGCAGAACCTAGATATAAATGATTCCCAGAAACACCAACTATTCATTCACAAATCTCCTTGTGTATTTTAGAGGATATGTATACCTCGTACTACTCTGAGACAGACTACCCTGTTACTAAAGTATTGAGAGAACCGGTGTATGTGGAGGTGCGGATTCTGGAGCGTACGGACCCAAATATTATCCTAGTCCTGGACCACTGCTGGGCTACATCCTCCCAGGAACCCTTGAGCCTGCCCCAATGGGACCTAGTAGTTAATGGGTAAACTTTGCTAGTTGCAGAACCGGGTCAATGACCATGTTAACATGCATAAGGAAATGCTAAATGGTATGAAATCCAAATGTGCCTATATTAATTGGAATTCTGGGTCATGTAAACATCTCATTGGGGATATGCAATGGCCACACACATCAATGTGGACACTTTTGAAATAGTATTGTCGTCTTTCCTGTCTTTTTTTTTTTCATTGTCCAAGCTGCACTTATAAGGACGACCATTACTTGACCACAATGCTTCCTGTTGGAGATTCAGGGCTTCAGTACCCATCTCATTATAGACGCTTCGTCATGAAGATGTTCACCTTCGTGAACCAGTCGTCTCTTGTGACTTTGCAGGAACCAGTATGTGCCGTCTGTCCACTTTACCCCCACCCCACCCCCCGTGCTCTTTCTAGCTGTACCTTTTAACCCCCACGTGTTTAACAGGTCTTCATTCACTGCTCTACTTCTGTTTGCCACCCCTCTGCCACTGAGTCCTGTGTGCCCAGCTGTGGCAGGACACGTGAGTACAGCTGAGGTTTTTACAAAGCTACATGGATGGACCTTTTGATATAGCCATCTTAAATTCAACATGGAACAGTGCTCAAAACCATTTTACTTCCATAATGTGACCCATTTCTGAAGAAATGTAAGGTGAAATTTAAATATTTTATCCATCTGGATTTAATTGGATCTTGTAATTAATTCTATAATACAGCTAGTTAGAAGGTAGGGGTGGAAAATGAAAAGGACATGATGTTGGCCAAAAAACGATAGCCGTTTCTGAGGTAGAGAATGTGATTTTGATAAAAGATTACAAAGACTATTTTATTTAATTGCAATAGCATGTACCAGTGAATAGGGCTGGGAATTTCAAGGAAATTAACAGTCCCGATTTCTCTTTAACCATTCCAGTACCATTTTTTTTTTTTTTTTTTTTAATTAGTTATTTTGTAAAGACTAATGCAACTCTTATTGTATTTACTACCCTGCTGCCTGTTACTAAATACAGTTTAGACTGTGTTATGTAGCCTAATGTTGTTCTTCAGGCTTGTGAGACTCCACGAGTTCTTAATTTTGAGCTGGACAGTTATAATTTATAATCAGTACAAGATTACTTCCATAACCGACCTCAAATGGAAACGCATAAGTTTCACGCTGTAGATCCAAAAGAGCCCTTCGATCGAGAATCAAATACACTTGGTACAGCTGTGTGTTATGCTATAGGGTCAGTAGAGGGCAGTGCTGCTGCAGAAATGTGCAGCTGGAAACACTGTCAGAGTATTTCAGGACTGTGTTCCAGCCGCATCGGCTGAAAACTGTTAACGGAACCGGAAGTCACAAAGATCATACGATTCTGGTATTTTTTTAAAAATGGAACTGGTTTCCATCCCTACCAATGAATATTTAACCAGGAATGTGTAATAGTCTAGGTTCAATTAAAAATATAAGCTCAATTGACAGCATTTGTGGCATAATGTTAATTACTAGAAGAAAAAAGATGGACTCCTGCCTCCCTGTTCTCCCTGTTCTGAATGAGGCCAATCCATAAACATTCAAATGCACACTGTGTTAAAACTATAGCCACAAGATGTAAACAGTATCAGTGTTTATCAATTTTAGAGTGATAAAAATCGCTGTGTAAAGTTATTTAATTTTACTGCATAGTTGCCATGACAACTTGACTGTAAACCTTAAAACGGCAATAGAAACAATAATTTAAACCACTTTACTGCTCAATAATGCATTAGCTTTAACATAATTAATGTGTGCTTTTATAAAATTTGAAGCTTCACATTTCTACTTTTAAACCCTCCAAAAATTGGCCCCATTCACTTCCATTGTAAGTGCCTCATTGTTTCTTTTTTAAGAAAAGGACGAGCCAAACAATTTTTTTTGTGGTAATCGACATTGCTACAAATGCTGTCGATCGAGCATAACTTGAATTGAACTCGGAATATTCCCTTTTAAGAAAGTAAAGGGGGTCCATTTTGATTACATGTTCACCAGATTAATATAGATTGGCCAAGACTTGTTGATAAAGCAATTTTTCTATTTTCCTGTCCTTTAGGAAGAGCAATCTCACATAAATGGGAGGATTTTGAGGAGGAAGTTCTGGTTTCGAGTGGCGAGGTCATTCTTCTCTCTGATTTGCTAGTTTCTGAGAGTCTAGCGGAGAAAGAAGGTAAAAATGCACCATCATTTGTGAACGCTTGTACAGTCTATGTTTAACAAGCTGGCATCTATCTGAAAATGTTTGACCTCTTCTAGTTTGGCAGACATTACCTTGGGTATTATGGGTGACAGCAGCTCTCGCTATGTTTGGTGTTTGTGGACTTTTGTTGGCTGTTTTAATCCAGCGGTCCAGACCTCGACCACAGCCCGCTCCAGTGTGATTTATTTTGGGTTTTGTTTTAAATAAAATGACAAAAAGAAATTGACCACTTTCATGTTATCACTTGCTACTGTCCAATAATGTCCAAGACAACATTGGATATTTGGAAAAATGTATTGCACAATGGAACGACCTCACAATGCGAAAGCATGAGATATCTCTAGAACAGTATGTACAATGACAAATCTACAACAACTATCAAAATGGAGTAAAAAAACGCATTCAGGTGTCTTGAGCAGTGATGGTTCCTTCCTTCTCTGCTTTTGGACAGTCCACTTCCATTGCCATTAAAAAATCTGTATGAAAAAAGACACTGTTGTTTAAACAATGAAAACTTGAGAATTTCAGCTTGTACAGAGGCTATGTTCAGAATAGCACATATCTAGTATCATATAACTTGAGCATACGGCATACTGCATATTGTATCCCATAATACCAAAACTAAACTTTGGCCACTTGTTGCAAATACCTTCTGTGTGGTCAATATCTGGGCATGTTGACACCAGAACCCAAGCCAGCCCGACCAGCAAAGAGACCACAAGGTTCACTATGATCCAGGGGTACAGGATGGTCCGCTCTGAGTCCGGCTGCCTGCAAAAAGCTCTGATCACAGTTGGGAATTTATCCAGTTTGCACTAGTGAATGAGAAGCGGTCTTACCATAGTGTCAGATTTGAGCTGGAGGGTTGATTATAGAGATTGATGCGATCGCTAGTCATCTGCTGGCTCAACGATAAAACGAGGGCAGAGAAATACACTGAAAAAGAAACATTTATTCATTAAAAAAACTCTAACATGTCTTTTTATATTCATATATTTGTTTCTTGAGAAATGGGCGAATGTGACAAACTCACAGAGGGAAGCAAGTGCCACCGGATTCAGGGTTAGTAAACTCCGCATGGCCGCAGGAGCTTTGGCCAGATTCAACCTACATAGGAAAGAGAGAATAGACTCTCTAGTCTTATAAAGGACTCAGACATCTGCAAATACTTGAAAGTGGCTACAGTGTTGTTTTGGTTTAAGTGGGAAGCCATTTAGGATAGATGGTCCACCTGTCAAAGGCAGAGACTGTGCTGAGGGCCAGGAGCAGGTAGAGCAGGGACTGTGCGGGGTAGGCCAGTGTATGATATTGCTGAAGTAGGTTGGAAAGAGTTCTCATCTGTTCACCAGCCAATGTGTAGACCACGATGATGTTCCACACAGCATAACCAGCCAGGAAGCCATGCGAAAACAGGCCGATAACTCTGTGTCGTGAGAATAGACGATGGTCTTTTTGCAGATGTACAGGGGACGGTTGCACCAGCTATATGTAAGTTACAACTTAGCCTAGTTGTGGCGTAAATGGGCACTAAGTCACAATTTACACACTACTAAATATGTGAAAGTTGCACCATTAAATGTAACCCTACGTATAAATTAATTGGTAACAGAGGGAATAAAAAAAAAAACTCAAACTCATGACATCAATGTTATTAATGTTACTCATGTTTTGGTTGACCGGCTTCAGTCATTTCGACATATGATGTTGACATTTACACTTGTTTAAATTTATGACATTATGTAAAAAACGTCGTACTTCAGCATGAAACCAATCTAACTGTGCACTTTCCTGTGTACGCCGCCGGGTGTCAAGTTTCAACATACGAGATATATAAGATATTCAAATTAATAAATGTCTATTTTTCCATTTTTCCAAACAAGGTTTGAACATCAACCGTAACAAGATCAAACTGAAATGCACGTCTTTTTAACACTTCGGTGTACAAATTCGTAGGCAGTTTATTGGATCCAATACCATCCAACGCCATATTATGCAAGTACGCATTACTTAACTAGTAGGTCGTAAGCTCTCCGTAAAGTCTTGCCTTAAGAACAGGTGGTGCAACCAAATTAAGCACGGACTTAGTTACAAACTAATTAGTAGTTACTAAGCTCTTTGTGTGAAAGACTGAACGTTATGTCTTAACTTAATAGAGACCGTACGCACTGCTGGTGCAACCGTACCCAGTAGGATAGACAAGTCATAGATACTACGAAATGTGAATTACTTTGCGTCTACATAAAAACACATGTTAGACCAACAATATTCCCCCAAATGTTGTCCCAACTAGCCTAACAGAGTTGTCTGAACGAACAATTTCATATTAAACAATGTTGCTGATTTGTAAGTTCCCAGCATGCATTGCAACATGAATAAATTATGCCATAAGTGTTATAGGGTTAATTTTTTGCTGTTTGCTGACTGTTATTTTTGTTGTTTTGTGTTGCCACTGTTAGTCTATTGTTGTGTGGTGATATTAAGAGCCCATCTTTTAACTTTAAGGAATATTCTGGGTTCAATACAAGTTGATTTGGGCCAATTTTTTAAAGTTTAAATACCGTTTCAAAAGATTAGCCACATGACAATGGATATGCGTGTGAACGTGATTTTAGTGTGATAAAATCACTTGCAAACCTTTTCTGTGTAAAGTTACAGCCAATTTTACATCTTCATTGTCATGATGTAATGCCTAAAGTTACTGTAAAATTACAATTTTAACAACTCAAATAGTACATGAGTTTTAACAAAATAATTAATGTAAGTGCTTTATAAAATTATAAACTTGACATTTCTGTCAAAAATTGGCCCCATTCACTTCCATTGTAAGTGCCTCATTGTAACCTCCATTTCTTCTTTTTTGAGTTTAAATAAATTTCGTTGACTGTCACCGTTGTTGAAGTTTAGGGTTGAAGCCAAATGTGTATCTGTCAAACAATTTGATGTGTTGTTTTGCCTTGCAAGATATACCTCTCTTCAGAGGCAAACATTGCAGTTAACGTCATGAAAAACTAATTTAAATGGGAGTAATTGAAGATGAAATTTCTCGATTGATAGTTTTTGTTTACTGAACAAGAATTTTTGCATTTAGTGAACAAATAAATACATTTGACTAAACTAAACAACTAATACTTGTCTCTGCATATTAAGCTGAGATAGAAGGTATTTTAATATCCAAAAACAAAACAAAAAACGCCTCACCTTTGAAGTTGTGGAAAATGTCATGTCTCATTTTTTTAGAAATTCATTTTTGCAATTCTGTTATGTGGTGCAGAAATTCCACACAGTAACCGCTTAAACACCTTCAATGTAAAAAACATTAATAAAAAGAATTGTTGTGCAAACTTAAAATCACGGCAACGTGATGCAGTAAGATTTTGTATCTGAGTCAGAGTTGGTGATCTCGCTGCAATCAGAGAGCATTGGAACAAAACATTTTAGACCAAAGGAGAACTGATGGCTTGATCCATAATTAATAATTAACTGAAATAATTTGGCAAAGTGATCTGGAACCGTTATGCGTTCAAGATCTGGAACTGCTTCATAGCCGTGCGTACACTGAAAAATAATTGCACACATTAGAACATCTGCCAGCTAATCAGATTCAAGCTTTCAAGAGCGCTGTGAAATATGAATCTATAACATTTCTGTCAAAATACCAGTCACTAAAGTTGGTGTTACAACTAGTGCTGTCACTATACTAAAATTGTTTTATACAACTATACACAGTTCTCAAAACAAATTTCTATACCAATGCAAAAATATACTAATATGGTTATGTGGCATGGAGCAAAGTCATTTAGCCTATTTAAAGTTTAATTTCAATGTAAATAATAAATTAAAAGAAATGGATGCTTGCTTCAAATGTTTCTCAATTAATTATGCATTGCTTAAGTGTATTTAATTGGGGCCCAATGAAATATTTTTTACTTTTTCCCAAATCATGTTTTGTTTTTTGTTGTTAGAATAGTTTTAAAATTTAATTTAATCTAAACCATCAAAATGGTGTCTAATAAAATTAATTATTTTAACAGCTGAACATAGAACAATTAATTTTTTTTAACATTTAACAAGTAAAAAAAAAAATAAAGAATTACTTTTCAACATATTGAATTTTTTAACGAACTTTTATTCAGTACAACAGCACTCTTGCTTGTGATATATTGCGTAATTTCCATTATTTGTACTATTATTATTTAATCATTATAAATATTACTATAGTGAATATTACATTTTACTATACAGTTATAATATACTTTTACAATTTCTTCAATATCAGATGTCTAGCTTTTATTTTGACGCAAGCTTTTATTTTGATTTGTATTTAACGGAAGCTTCACTTCTTTGGATAAACAGACGAGATCTATAAACGGTACACTACATGGCCTAGTCTGATCATTAAAGCGCTAATGCAGTCATTTAATTACAAAAATATAGTCTACACGTGCTGCATGCTTCATAGTGGATTAGTGCTCTGCTCTGTCATCTCATAACAAAAGTGATTCACAATATCTTAGGACTTTCCAGTGTATGAGCGGTCAGCTTAAATCACGCAGCTCATACAGGCTAAGATTGGAGCCTTTCGCCGTTTAATAATCATACTAAGACATATCCCGATTTTATTTTGATTAATTGTGCATTTCGATGTAAAAAGAGTAACTGAGCAGTCACTAAAAAAAAACATATGAGCATTTGAAAAGTTGTGTGTCAGTCAAACAGCATGCAGGTATCGAATTGTCGGTGCTTGGTACTCCCGATACTGCACAAACACTGGTATCGTGACCTTTTTTTATTTTTGTATTGGCTTTTTGACTTCACTAGCTACAACAGTAATAACACATTATGTTTTCTATTCTTTTCCTTGACCGTAATGCTCATACTGTAATTTTAGGGCTGTCTGGCCTTAAGAGATTTTTAACATTCTCCAGAGTGCTTCAAAGTAGAAAACTGTCAGGTTAATTCTGATTCGCACAGGTTTTATGGTCTGCGACATCTTATTTAGCGTAATCTGCTCTGTGCAATGTGCCAAGTGGACATTTACTACAATATCAAGCAGGAACAAAAAATCTGGGGTTCTGCTGGGCCCCCTGAATGTCCAGGGCCCTTAGAATCATGACCAACCATCCCCATTACAGCACCCCTGCCTGTGACTCGAGTTAAATGCAGAAAAATTGGACCAATAGTGAAACTAAGGCACTTCTCTTCATCCGAGAGGTTCAGAACATATTTCAACCATTTAGAGGAACAGTAAGTGAAATGTTTGGAAATGAACGAAAAGCCTTTGTGGCAAATTACATGACAGAGTTTAACAGCAATTTGGTGTGTGAATGGGTGCAAAATGGATAAAGGCGGAAAGTCATTGCGTCTGTGAACAGCAAATACGGTACATTTACCAGAAAACGCAATCTGGCAATTTTACTACAATTTAACGGATTTCGGTGTGTGTGAACTTGACGATAGATGATTTGGATGAATGGCAATTAAAAATGAATGTCAAAGAGACACCTGAAGCCGCTGTGTACTCTCATAGAAACATCTTTAGTGGTCCACATTGAATGAATGTCTATAAAGCTCTGCTCCATCTGGCTGCCGGCCTTCCATTGATCCACTCGCTCAGCTGTTTGAAAACGACCTGCCACCAAATAAACATTGTCACTACTTAGACACAACTTTGATATGACGTTACTAGTAAAATGAATATATTCTTTAAAGTACAGATTCACTTTAAAGTACACATTTTGTCAATGTCACAATCCTAAAGTTGCAACTAACAGCCATAAACAAAAACATGGAGCACATAATAACTGACTTCATCTTGCGTTTGCGTGACACTTACGGCTCTTCTCTACGAACACCTTCCCCACAGGCTGGCTCTGCCCTTGGGGAGCAGAGAACAAGGAATGTTGAGGCACCGGCGCCTGGGGGTCTGTGATGATGTCATCATCCTCCACATCCAGTTCATTGTTGAACTGTGCATCTGTCACTTTAGGCTTCACTCTGCAGAAAGAGAGAGCGACGCAAAATACAAACAAATAAGTGGTGCACATGAATGACCAGAACCTTCCTTATTTTGTATATATAAAAAAAAAATAGATTCCTACAAGACAATGACATTACTTAATTTTCTTCATTTTCTCTAAAACTGCTTCGAAATGATGTGTGTTGTGAAAAGTGCTATGCAAATAAAAATGACTTGACAATGACTCACTTCCTCTTTTTTGGCTTCCGTGTGACCTCTTCATCAGTGTTCAGATCCATTATATCTCCATTTGAAACCAGGTCCGTCTGATCTCCCTCCACATCTGACCAAACAGAGCAGGCTAGTATTATGTAGCCGTAGGGATCATATCTATATTTAAAAAGTCCTTTCACTAATACAGATTAAAAAGGACGTGTCGCTAGTGTTTTCACCGATGGCCTGTGCTTTCTTTTTCTTTTTCCTCCTCTGTGGCGGATTGTCTAGAGGCTCCGGGGTCAAAGGTTCACGAATTGCGGACTCTCTGCGACTGGCCAGTCCTCCCATTTCCATTCCAGCATCTACAGAAGTCAAGGGGGAAGTACACACAGACTGGACAAATACAGCAACATAACAATTTCCAGTTTAGTGTACTGCACTACTTTTAGATTCATTATCCACATCATTTAAAAATCTAGATACATTTAGCTTTTAAAGGAATATTCTGAGTTTAATTCAATTTAAGCTCCATGATTTTGACTTATTTTGTCCCTCCTTAAAAAATAAATTAAAAAAATCAAGGTTATAATAAAATGGAAGTGAATGGGCCCAATTTTTGGAGGGTTTAAAAGCAGAAATGTGAAGCTTATAAATTTGTAAAAATCTTACATTAATTATTGTTAACTTTAAGTCTTGTTTAACTTGCTTTGGGTTTTAGTGTTTATGGTGTTATGTCATCATGGCAATAAAGTTGTAAAATTGGATATAACTTTACACAGAAAAGGTTAGTAAGCAATTTTACATACAATTTGATTGAAACTAATTTCTTAAGCACGCCACAGATTTCATATTAGCAAACTATAGTTTTGGCAAGTTGTTTAGGAAATCTACTTAGTGCATGATAAGTAATTTTTCCAACAATTATTTACAGACAGATTGTTTCACTTTTAATTGACTATTTCACAATTCCAGTGGGTCAGAAGTTTGCAAACATTAGGTTAACATAATAGTACTAGGTTGCCTTTAATCAGCTTGGAAATTTCCAGAATATTATGTCAAGCTTTTAGACAATTAGCTTCTGATAGGAGGTGTGCTGAATTGGAGGTGTACCTGTGGATGTATTATAAGGCCTACCTCCAAACTCAGTCCATCTTTGCTTGACATCATGGGAAAAGAAATCAGCCAAGACCTCCGAACAAATTTGTGGACCTCCACATGTCTAGTTCATCCTTGGGAGCAATTTCTAAATGCCTAAAGTTACCACGTTCATCTGTACAAAATAGTACGCAAGTTTAAACACCATGGGACCATGCGGCCATCATAAAGCTCAGGAAAGAGCTGTCTCTTAGAAATGAACGAAGTTTGGTGCAAAATGTGCAAATCAATCCACAGCAAAGGACTTTGTGAAGATGCTGGAGGAAAGGTAGACAAGTATCTATATCCACAGTAAAATGAGTCCTATATTGACTTAACCCGAAAGGCTGCTCAGCAAGGAAGAAGCCACTGCTCCAAAACTGCCATACAAAAGCCAGACTAGTTTGCAAGTGCACATGGGGACAACGATCTTACTTTTTTGGAGAAATGATCTCTGGTCTAATGAAACAAAATTTTTATGTTTGGCTATAATAACCAGTAATGTGTTTGGTGGAAAAATGGTGATGCTTGCAAGCCGGCATCATATTGCGGGGTGCTTTGCTGTAGGAGCGATTGGTGAACTTCACAAAATAGATGACATCATGAGGGAGGAATATTATGTGGATATATTGAAGCAACATCTCAAGACATCAGCCAGGAAGTTAAAGCTCAGTCACAAATGGGTCTTCCAAACAGACAATGACCCCAAGCATACCTCCAAAGTTGTGGCAAAATAGCTTGAGGACAACAAAGTGAAAGTGTTGGAGTGGCCATCACAAAGCCCCGACCTCAATCTGATAGAACATTTGTTGGCAGAACCGAAAATACAAAACTGACTCCGTTACACCAGTTTGTCTGGAAATGAAAAATTCCAGCATCTTATGGTGAGAAGCTTGTAGAAGGCTACAGAAAACATTTGACCCAAGTTAAACAATTTATAGGCAATGCTACCAAATACTAACAAAGTGTATGTAAACGTCTGACACACTGGGAATGTGATGAAAGAAATAAAAGCTTAAATAAATAATTCTCTCTACTATTATTCTGACATTTCATATTCTTAAAATAAAGTGATCGTAACTGACCTAAGACAGGGAATGTTTTCTACGATTAAATGTTCTTCTTGTAACTTCTGACTTCAACTGTATCCCACTAAAATCATGTTGACACATATTGCTTATTACGTCTTGTTGCTGTACTTTTGAAACCGTGAGTATTTTAACATTTACAGACTGGCGCCATTTACTTCCATTGTAAGTGCCGCACTGTAACACAGGTTTCGAGTTGAAATGTCACGAAATTACGGTAATCGAAATTATGCAACAAATGCTTTCAGATGAGCTAAAATTGTTTCGAACCCACAATATTAATTTAATTAGCCATGAAAACTCCCTTCATAAAAAAAGAACAAACATGGTAAAATCACTGTAAAATAATGCCATAATGAATGGCTTGTCGCTTTTATAAACCACAATATGATGAAAACACAAATGTTCAGTAAATAATTACCTTATTAATACTAATATTAAAAATATATATATATATATATATATCAAATCTGATTAGACAAGTTATGCTAATTAACTAATATATATATATATATATACAGTGAGGAAAATAAGTATTTGAACACCCTGCTATTTTGCAAGTTCTCCCACTTAGAAATCATGGAGGGGTCTGAAATTGTCATCGTAGGTGCATGTCCACTGTGAGAGACATAATCTAAAAAAAAAAATCCAGAAATCACAATGTATGATTTTTTAACTATTTATTTGTATGATACAGCTGCAAATAAGTATTTGAACACCTGTCTATCAGCTAGAACTCTGACCCTCAAAGACCTGTTAGTCTGCCTTTAAAATGTCCACCTCCACTCCATTTATTATCCTAAATTAGATGCACCTGTTTGAGGTCGTTAGCTGCATAAAGACACCTGTCCACCCCATACAATTAGTAAGAATCCAACTACTAACATGGCCAAGACCAAAGAGCTGTCCAAAGACACTAGAGACAAAATTGTACACCTCCACAAGGCTGGAAAGGGCTACGGGGAAATTGCCAAGCAGCTTGGTGAAAAAAGGTCCACTGTTGGAGCAATCATTAGAAAATGGAAGAAGCTAAACATGACTGTCAATCTCCCTCGGACTGGGGCTCCATGCAAGATCTCACCTCGTGGGGTCTCAATGATCCTAAGAAAGGTGAGAAATCAGCCCAGAACTACACGGGAGGAGCTGGTCAATGACCTGAAAAGAGCTGGGACCACCGTTTCCAAGGTTACTGTTGGTAATACACTAAGACGTCATGGTTTGAAATCATGCATGGCACGGAAGGTTCCCCTGCTTAAACCAGCACATGTCAAGGCCCGTCTTAAGTTTGCCAATGACCATTTGGATGATCCAGAGGAGTCATGGGAGAAAGTCATGTGGTCAGATGAGACCAAAATAGAACTTTTTGGTCATAATTCCACTAACCGTGTTTGGAGGAAGAAGAATGATGAGTACCATCCCAAGAACACCATCCCTACCGTGAAGCATGGGGGTGGTAGCATCATGCTTTGGGGGTGTTTTTCTGCACATGGGACAGGGCGACTGCACTGTATTAAGGAGAGGATGACCGGGGCCATGTATTGCGAGATTTTGGGGAACAACCTCCTTCCCTCAGTTAGAGCATTGAAGATGGGTCGAGGCTGGGTCTTCCAACATGACAATGACCCAAAGCACACAGCCAGGATAACCAAGGAGTGGCTCTGTAAGAAGCATATCAAGGTTCTGGCGTGGCCTAGCCAGTCTCCAGACCTAAACCCAATAGAGAATCTTTGGAGGGAGCTCAAACTCCGTGTTTCTCAGCGACAGCCCAGAAACCTGACTGATCTAGAGAAGATCTGTGTGGAGGAGTGGGCCAAAATCCCTCCTGCAGTGTGTGCAAACCTGGTGAAAAACTACAGGAAACGTTTGACCTCTGTAATTGCAAACAAAGGCTGCTGTACCAAATATTAACATTGATTTTCTCAGGTGTTCAAATACTTATTTGCAGCTGTATCATACAAATAAATAGTTAAAAAATCATATATTGTGATTTCTGGATTTTTTTTTTTTAGATTATGTCTCTCACAGTGGACATGCACCTACGATGACAATTTCAGACCCCTCCATGATTTCTAAGTGGGAGAACTTGCAAAATAGCAGGGTGTTCAAATACTTATTTTCCTCACTGTATGTGTATATATATATATATATATATGTATATATGTATATGTATGTATATATATATATATATATATATATATATATATATATTAGTTAATTAGCATAACTTGTCTAATCAGATTTGAGGACCGGAACTAATTGTAAATATATTGCTTTTTGTTTACATGATATAGATTTCTGATTATATGCATCTCATCTGAACTCACCATCAGGTTCCTCCACACTCTCCACATCTCTCTTGGTTTTCTTTTTCCTACTTTTTAGCGCAGGTATCTCCTCTGTAAAGGACAATGGATTTATATCTTTTTAAAGTGTTACAACCATTTATTAACCTAATACTTAACATAAATCAAAAGTAAATGATCAAAAAGGCTTTTCTACAAACATTTAGAAAATAATAATAATAAAGGAGGATTTTTGGACACTAACTGTCATGAGATTTGCAAGTTTTATAGAGAAACAATCACCTGCTGTGTCTTGACTGCGTGTATGTAAGCATAATGAAGGAAGAAGAAAGAAATAAAGAGTGTCAGAATCAGGTAAAAAAAATAAACAACATCTTACTCTACAAGGCAAGGATTTCTTACCTTAACATTGACGGCAGTGCTCGTGGCCCCCGCTGAAATGTTCAAAATTAATATTATATTAGAAAAAACAGCTCAAGTCTTAAAACATCACACCCTTAATGTTTACACACTTTTACAGGCCAAAAAACATAATTGCAAAGGGAACCATCCAACACTGGACCTGTTGAGCAGTCTGTGTGTGTGTGTATTGTGTCTAAGCTTACCATCGTCTTTTTTGCCATTTCACTCAGGTGTACAAGGGGAATACAAGAGAGCTGTCAGAAATGTGTACATTTGCGAATACACAAAAACACCTCAGTGGACTTACACCAAGGATTAATGTGAGTCTAAATCTGAGACGGGCATCTGCCAAGCAACAGGATTATGAGGGAGGAGCCAGGATAAAATAGTGTTATTCAATCTTCTGACACACACCCTGACACATACAGAGGATCCCAGGGCTCCTCTGCTTCTTCACCAATAATTTCCACGACTTTGCTGGTTGTTTATGATTACCGGATAATGATTTTTTTTAAATAGTTTAATACAGACTGCACTCAAAAAGAGCAATTTCTAAATATTTTAGAGCAGACCATAACTAAAAAAAATTTTTTATTTAATCATTGCCATGAGTTTTCCATGCATGGAAATCACAACTTCCTAATATTTCCAAGTTTTCCATGACTGCAGAAACTCTAAGTAAAGCTAACTTTAAAGCAGGGGATCTCTTAAAAAGCTTAAAGGAAAAGTTCACCCAAAAATGAAAATTCTCTCATTTACTCACAATGGCAAGATGTACAGTGAAAAATTTGTCACATTTTGGTCTGCTCTCAACCAAAACCAACTGGATTGCGTCAGAAGGCATTGATTAAACCACTGAAGTAATATGGATTACTTTTAAGCTGCCTTTATGTGCTTTTTGGAGCTTTAATGTTTTGAATACCATTCACTGGCATTGAATGGACCTACAGAGCAGGGGTGTTTCTAGAGAGGGGGGGGGGGGGGCCTCGTACAGAAGCCTGGCCCTTCCATGTGCCCATCCTTTTTGTATTTGTTTTCGAGTTGCCACAGTATGTAATAGACTGACATGTCTTAAAGAGTTAGTTCACAAAAATGAAAATTATCCCATAATTTATCCCTCAAGCTAAACTAGTTGTATATGACTTTCTTCTTTCAGCCAAACACAATCGGAGTTATATTGAAAAATATCCTGGCTGTTCCAAGCATTATAATGAGAGTGAATGGTAACTTCTTTGGTTTTGAATCCCCAAAAAGCACATCCATCCATCAAAAAAGTAATCCATACGGCTCCAGGGGTTAAAAAGCCTTCAGAAGCGAAGAAATGTGATTTTGTAAGAAAAATATCCATATTTATAACTTTATAAACTATATGCAAATATATACATTTCTATATTTATTGTCTAGTTATACACAAAAATGTAAATTCCCATTTAAATTTAGACTCTCATAATTTACTCACCCTCATGCCTTCTCACCCACACCTTATGTCGCTTCTGAAGGCATGGCTTTAACCATTGAAGTCTTATGGTCTACTTTTATGCAGCCTTTATGTGCTTTTTGAAGCTTCAAAGTTCAAACCACCATTGTATGGCCCTACAAAGCTAAGATATTCTTCTAAAAATGTTTTAATTTGTGTACACCAGAAGAAAGAATGTCATACACATCTGGGGTGACATAAGGGTGATTAAATGATGATTCAATTTTAATGGGGGGGGGCCGCCACTTCTACTACTAAACGCGTGCAGGATTTAGAACGTTTTGTACAAGTTTCTTCCTGCTCTGACAGACATACAATTTTAGATGGCTACGAGTCAGACTACAATCAACACAATTCCTACAGAAAAAAACATATTTTTTAAAACACTTAACATTTAGTGAGAAACAGATCAATATTTAAGTCCTTTTCAAGAATCAGAATGAGCATTATTGCCAAGTGTTCTCACGTACAATATTATTATTATTATTATTATTTGGTGGTAGTGTATCACCAAACATGTTCACAGAATGTAAAACAAGGTAAGAGTATAAATAGACATACAAAAATAGCTCTTTACAGTTCTTACTACAGGCTTAGCTCATTTTAGTTTCTGCTTGTAGGTCAGGAGAAGATGAACCAGATAGTGATCAGGAAGTCCTAAAGTTGCATGTGGGAAAGACCGATATAGCAGTAGTCCAGTATATTTCTGTCTTTGGTCATGGTCATTTGGTCAACTTTCATTGATGTAAATACATGTCCCGCCACCTCTCGTTTTCCCCGATGATTCCGCAAATGCGATCCACTCTAAACAACTGGAAGCCTGGCAGATGAACTCTCTCCGGGATGGCTTCATTCAGCCAGGTTTCCGTAAAACACAGAGCAGCAGAGTTTTCACGGTCAATCTCCACTTTCAGTTTAACATTCTTCTTTTGTTTTTGGAGATGTCACAATGTTTAATGAATAAGGACGTGGGAGATGGCGATTCCAACTCAGGTATGTCACTCTCTATTCTTATGAACAAAAAACATGTTAGCACAAGGCGTAATGGTGAAGCTTCAAAGGAAAGTCACTACATCAATGGCCAACACACAAAATAGCTTCGGTTTCTCTCCCAGTCTCACACGCGCGCACACACAGATTTGCTGTGTCTGTTTCTGTCTCTCCACTCTATGGATTGGTCACCTTTTATTTCCTCCGTCTCTCACTATGAAAATAAAAACATCAATTACCAGCAATTCATCTCAGGTGAAAACACGTATCGCTTCCTCTCTCCCCAGACAAACAATCGACCACGGCCTCGCCTCCACAGCATGCTTCGTGCAAATTACCACCTACTGGGCAGGAGGAGAACTCATAGCAAAAAAGGAACTAAATGTTGATCTGTTTCGCACCCACACCTATCACATCTCTTCTGAACAACTAGAGTCATATTAATTACTTTTATGCTGCATTTATGTGCTTTATTGGAGCTTCAAAGTTCTGGCCACCATTCACTTGCATTAAATAGACCAACAGAGCTGAGACATTCTTCTGAAAATCTTTGTTTGTGTTCAGCAGAAGAAAGTCATATACATCTGGGATGGCATGAGGGTGAGTAATGGGAAAATTTCAATTTTGGGGTGAACGATTCCTTTAACTTGTAATTTTGTACCTGACAATCTTAAAAACAACAACAGTTTGAAGTGGATAAGCGCTCAAAAGAGTACTCAATTTAAATATCTTTGGGTAGATTAATAAAGGTTTATGTTTATTATTTTTCCAAGAGTGAACAAAATATTGAAAAGAAAGGTGGTGACAGTTGCAAAAAATGTGAACAGAAAATATTTTGTATTTAGGCAAATCTTTTTACAGAGAAATATACAGTATTCTCACTATATACAATTCAAAAATACAGTGTATTTGCATAGTCATTGTTTATTTGCATTTGCATATTATCTATTAAGACTGGTCAGTTGGTCTGATCCATGCAGCTGGTACCCACTGGGGCTCGTCCTGAGCTCTCCTCACTGCAGTCAGCAGCTGCACACATGCAGCCTGTAGGCCATCATTTACTATCACATGATCAAAGAACTGACAGTAATGCTGTTCCATCTTACTTCCTGCATCCTCTATTTCCTGAAAATCTTCATCCTAAGAAAGAGAGAAAAAGTGAAAAATATGAGAGAAGTATGGGGTTGAGAAAACTTTCAGACATAAATATTTCACAATAGTTCAAAAGTAGACAAAAGTAATACAGAAATTCAAGAGTGGCTGACATCAATTATAGCACCTTTAAATTGTAACAGAAAAGGAGGGTGAATAAAACAGACAGAGTGGATATACAAATAGATGCAGGCCCACCTTAAAGGCCCGGCTCATGTAGTAATTTGTGATGATTTGAGAGTTAATTCGTGTCTGCTTCATCTGCTCAGTAGGAGGAGGCTTAATAAAGATGGCATATGCCCTCAGCTCTGGGGTCCTCACTGACTCTAATGCCTAGAGATAAAAGACACAGCAAGAAGAGCAAATAATCAGAGGAAGTCAGATGTGGTCAATCAGATAGGCTTAAATGATATCAATCATCACAATGTATAACTTGTTCTGAGTGGGTATTTGTGCATTGCTATGTGGTTAGCCAGAGTCAAAAGAATCTCTGATACGGCTTGGCTCCTTCAATGCAAGTCTATGGCATTTTTCACCCGCCTCATCATCTTCAAGGTGAAAATTGTAAGCTTGATTCCTCCAAGTAAATGTTGGCCAGAACTTTGGTGCTCCAAAAAGCAGTAATGCTGCCTTTATGTGCTTTTTGGAGCTTCTAAGTTCTGGTCACCATTCACTTGCACTGTATGGACGTACAGAGCTGAGATATTCTTCAAAAGTCTTTATTTTTGTTCTGCGGAAGAAAGTTATACCCATCTGAGATAGCCTCAATGTGAGTAAAAGATAAGATCATTTTCATTTTTGGGTGAACTATCCCTTTAAGATTAGAGGTTAATAATACTGATGCCTGCCTTTATCTGCCTGTAGCAAATGCCACTAATACTAGATAAAGACGTTCTCACAATAAACTCACATGTGGCTCAATGTCAATCACACAGATCTTTCCACTGGCCAAAACATCTTTAACTGCATCCACACTGGTGCCATAGAGATGACCTCTTAACTCCCCAAACTCAATAAACCTGAGGAAGACACAGAATAAATGCCACTGAGCTACAATGGATTATGAAGAAAACTAAATATAATAAAAATAAAAATAAAACATGCAGAACAATATTGTACAGCCTAGTACACATTTCATGTACCTGTGATTGGAGACCATGTTGTCAAACTGTTCTCTGCTGATGAAGTGATATTCTCTGCCAGATTCCTCGTGGCATTTGGGTGGTCGTGTGGTATCTGAGAGGACATAATAGCCTGAGAGTTTCAACAAAGCACATTTGTACACTTCTAGTTTAAACATGGTTAAGTTACAGTGTGAAACACCACATCTGGGATTTAAAATCCCATTTAAACCTGGACTTAAACTCTTTTGAAAAATGTAAACAAAGAAAAGGTATAACATAAAATGAAGAAATATTTAACATACTGCTCTTTTTCTAGGTCACTATACTATTATATCGTAAGTTAAAAGTAAAGATGACACCAGGAGAGCCAAGGGTGCAGAAAAAGTAGTCTTTATAGTGCTTTCCTATGTGTGTGCGTATTTGTGTCTTATCTATGTTGTATTGTGTGTGTGTGTGTGTGTGTCCTCAGCCAAAAGCCTTCATGCCTTGGCAGTTCGCTTCTGGTTATCTAGTGTCTACTGGTGTCTGGCACTGTGTTTCTCAAGCAAGCATCCCACACATACCAGACCCACCTCTCTATCAAACAGGTGGAGAAGTACAGCAGTGGAAAAATACAGTCTAAGCACATTATGTTTTACACAGTCCAACATAGAAAAATGGCATATACCACATTTCCCCCCACTTTATCACCAATATCTCTTCACATTCGAGGGAATCAAAGGTGTAAAACTGCCATTAGTAGAGAGAACTTTGGATATGGCGCATCAAGATGACAACACATATCAGGAGCCGTGGTGCAAACAACTGCGCCAGTACTTACACCACTGCACTTGATATTTCATAGTCATTAAACACATTTTGTTTCCCCATTCCGGACTATTCTTCTAACTGATTTGATCAAACATATGAGAGACATGGTGCCAAACCCAAAACCTGATTGGGCTGTAACAATTGAGAATTGGTTTACAAACATGTTCGGTTCAGTGCACTGAAAAAAATGACTAGTAAGATTTACCTAATATTTATATTGCACGTTTGTGTACACTGTTTGTATAGGTACATTTTAAGGGTATAAAAGTTAGAAACATCTACTTCATGAGATAATTTTTATCAAATTGAGTAAACATAACATACAGCTATTTTTACTTACAAATCTAATGTACATGGTACTTAAATAAACATAGTAAAATGTAAAAAAAATTGCATTTTATTAGAACATTGCAGAATTTTAACTTTCCATATATACAGTATATATATATGGTTTATATGGAAGCACTTTATTTTACAGTACTGTTCCACATTTACATACTATATAATTACAACAACTTCATTAATTACCAGGTACTAACCCTAAATTTAACCCATATTAAGTAGATGTAGCACCTAATGTTAAACAGTACTTTCTTGTGTAAGTACACTGTAAGTATACTGAAAGTGCACGCACTGTCAAATAAAGTGCAACCAAAGTATTAAATGTAGACAACATCACCTTGCATCACACACGCAGACCTCAATAAACTCAAATCACGATGATGATGGTAACAATCAACAGATTTTTTATTTTATTATTATCATGAACATTTTGTAGTAGAAAAAATTTAGTAGAGTAGAAAATGAATTTCAGACAAAAAGCTACCAAACGTAACAACAAAATCAACAATAAAAACATGCAAATGGTGAATACAAGAAAGCGCATTAATTATTCAAGCCCAGTGCATGCTGGGAACACCAGCTACGAAAAGTTAAATGTGCAATATGTAACAATTTTTATGTAATAATAGCCTTTTTTTGCCAATATGTGAACGGCTTGTAACGAGTGTACAATACTTTCCTTGCTCCTTAAATATATGTGAGTGTACAACTTAATAATTAATTTCAAACGAAAGATCTGATATGTTTTAAAAACTTCACACATATTCATAAACGTCTGAATGGATCCTTTCTGTTTTTTTGACAAGAGAATGGCTGCCTCCATGTTGGTTACACCACCTGACTTTGATTTGGTGGACGGAAAAAAATTCACTGCTAATTTCCAAACCACATTTGCCAACATTTGTTTTTAAGCATTTTAGATTTTAATGAGACCATTTGGATATTTTTTTACTTAAAGCCCAGGCCCAGCAAAAGATATCTGAAAAAGAAGTGTATTCAAGTAACTATTTCGTGAGAATTGAATATGTAATCTATTTTTAGTACCATAATACAGTGGTTCTCAACCATGTTCCTGGAGACCCCCCAAACACTGCACATTTTGTCTTGCTCTCTTATCTGACACCAAATTCAGGTCGTAGAGTCTATCAGATGTGTTTGATTAGAGAGATATCCAAAATGTGTAGTTCCCATGAACAAGGATGAGAACCACTGCCTTAATAGTTATGTCAGTTAGTTCATATGTCAATGAACCTTCAATGAGTAAAATGCTTAAAAGAAGCCTTTTTTCAAGCTTTAGGAAAATCACAGTATTAATCACACAATTTCAGATTTACAGAATTAAACTCACGGGGAACAGCTCCTTGGTAAACCTTAGGATTGATCTCGATTAGCCTCCTGCGTAATTCATTCACCCCGACCCCAGACGGACCTGACGGCAGAACATCGGCAAAGCTTTAAAACTTTTGGTGCAAGTATGGATGCAGCTACAGGAAGTTGTAGTAGGTTATATGTGCTTTTGCTGGATATTTTGGCTTCCACTTGTGGAAACGCAAACAAAAACTCTCTCACTCACCGAACAGTGCTATGAGGCGGTGTGCGTGTTCTGGATGGTGCTGATAGCGCACCACCTCCTCGTAAGGGTTAGCCAGGGAACTGTAAAAGCTCATGGGACAACGAAGGGACCAGAACTGGGATGTTCCCAAAGCCTGACCCCTCCGCCGTCGACAAAGACGCAGACTGTGCCGAAAACCAGCTGACATGCACATGAGAAGATGCCAAACATTAAATGATGGAAAACAGTCTAAAAATGCCACAGATTTAATAGACAGATAACGCACGTAGTATACATTGTATACTATAATTAATCAAAATAAATATTCAGTGCTGGTAATTTATGATCTATTGGGGTGGGACATTTTCTATGATTTTACAACCAACCATTAACTTATAATTATCACTTAGATACTTGAAAGATTATGGTCCGTATTCAACATCATTAGTATGTGGGAAACATTGGGGTCTACAAACAGACATCAGATTAGAAAAATTGCATTCATCTTATCAGAGATTGTGATGCTGTTAACATGATACATCTGATCTGCTTCAGGGAAAATGATCTTGTAAAATTTGTAATATCTGAGATTCACTCACTCAGATAAATCCCCTCAATGTTGGTGATGAATTCACTCTCCTCTGTAACAAGTCACAAAGTGTGCATCAAATTAGTCTATTGGAAGAATTATTCAAAAACAGAATAATTAGCAATGAACTTTTATTTGAACTAGTTTACTTTTATGGTCTTTTTAGTCATTTTCGGAGCTTGTCAGCATTAACCCCCATTTACATTCATTGTGCGTAAAAGAGCAGCTTGAAAAATCTATTATCTACTATCTAGTGTTCCTCTGAAGAATTAAGCCATCTAGGTTTAAAATGGTATTAAGAAATAAAAAACTGCATTATTTATATTTCCATGAATAATATGCACTCACCATCCTTTAGCTCTTCTTATGGAAAAATCATGCAGGGAACAGATTTGAATAAAGATGAGAAACAAGCAATTTAATGCATTTAACGTCATATGAGCATCGTATTTAACGCCATAAACTCATTCACATTATGATCTTGCTGTTTCTAACATTTGCCTTAAATAAAATCCAACGTCTGCAGTATTTGTTTCTCCTGACAGGTCAGGACTAACCTACCAGATTCAAACGTCTCCTCATCTGTGCAAAAAGAAAGGAAGTTTAGAATGAGTTGACTCAATAATCAAGCACATATGCATTAAAAAAGAAACGTTTACCTGCTTCTACACACTTTTCATCAATAGCAATCATGTCCTCTTCTAAAAGGAAGAAAGGAGGGAAAAGAAGAAAAGAAAAAGATCAGAGATGAGTGTAAGTCAAATTCAAGACTAGGCCCCTGTGTTTCAAGAGTCCAGTTTAAATGCTCACCTTCATCCACTGTGCTCACTACAGGTTGGCATGGAAACAAAATAAAACCAATACATAACAGTTAAACACATTGAATCAAACACATACTATATAAGAGCACATATGACACAAGCACAGCGAGACTGATCTCACGGGAAAATATGCGATAGGAGGTCAAATGTTTTGTGAGTTAATGCTTTCCAAATGTATGAACTGCCCCAGAAGCCAAAGCTGGAACTTCAGAATTAAACACTTTAATTAGCCATGCACCAATGTGGAATTTCTGGGCCAATACCAAAGGCAATAACCGCTAATTATGTCTTTTTTTTATTTTAATATTTTTTGTTTTAACCTGGACTGTTACCTAATTCATTAAAAGCTACTCATTTGAGAAATATGTTATTTTAAAGCTTGGAAACTTTTAACTGCTGCTATTTGAAAACAGGTTATACCAGTGTTTCCCAACCATTTTTCTGCCAGGGCACACTTTTTACAATTAAAAAAAATACCACAGCACACCACTCTCCCACATAACCATCATCAATAGTTTTCCTTTTCAAGAACTTGTCCATGTTTTCTGTCTGTCTTATGCTGCCTTAGTGTACATCTGAATTATCCTACTTCCCACTTCTGAAAAGGAAATTATGAGTATGTTGTGTTCCCATGCTTTGTTGTCGGAAAGAACAGGAAACATGGTTGATGGCAGGTTCATTCATGCATATTTCTTGAGGAGCTTTTATTTTATTTAGATGGACCAATGAAGCAGAGCTGGTACTACAAGCCTACAAGCTGCATACACCAATCTGGATTAGCTCACAGATATTGTGACGTCATATATCAGTTTCTGTGAGGATATGTGCATTCCTACTAGGACTTATTTAACATACAACAACAACAACAAACCGTGGTTTACAGCAGAGCTCAGGCAGCTTTGTCAGGCAAAAGAGGATGCTTACAAAGGTGGGGATAAAGTCTTGTACAATCAGGCAAGGAACACACTGAATGAGGAAATCAGAGTGGCTAAAAGAAGATATTCTGATAAGCCGAAAAACAAATTTTCATCTAACAACCCTGCATCAGTGTGGAGTGGCCTGAAACAATTTACTAGCTAAAGGACTCCTGCCCCCAACACTGTTGTGGGCCATTAACTGGCTGACTACCTGAATGTGTTCTACTGTAGATTTGGAAGGCCCAATCTCACACCCCACACCTGCTCTCACCTTCACTTCACTTCACACAAGCATCAACACCTCCTGCAACCCTCCTCCTGCTACTCAAACTGCACTTAAGATCTGTGAAGAAGAGGTGTGCCTGGTCTTCTGAAAACAAAAGACAAGGAAAGCACAGGGCCAGAAGGTGTTTCATACACTTGTCTAAAATTCTGTGCTAACCAGCTGGCCCCCATCTTCACACGGATCTTCAATTGATCACTGGAGCAGTGTGAAGTCCCATGCTGCTCCAAATGCTCAATCATCATTCCTGTCCCAAAGAAACCCAAAATAACAGGACTTAATGACTACAGAGCATTCGCTCTGATGTTTGTGGTCAAGAAGTAATTTGAGAGACTGGTGTTGGCCCACCTGAAGGACATCACTGGACCCTTTCTAGATCTCCTTCAATTTGATTATCGAGCAAACAGGTCTGTGGATGATGCAGTCAACATGGGATTGCGTCATATACTGCAACATCTGGAGAGAGCAGGGACACATGTAAGGATCCTTTTTGTTGACTTCCGATCGGCTTTCAACAGCCTCATCCCAGCTATTCTTCAGACTAAATTACACCAAATTACAACTTTTCCCACATCTATCTATCAGTGGATGACCAGCTTTCTGATGGACAGGCAGCAGTTAGTGAGACAGGGAAAATTCACTTCAAGATGACGATGAGTCTGTATACAGAGGGGAGGTTGAACAGCTGGCTCACTGGTGTAGTCAAAACAACCTGGAGCTGAACACGCTCAAAACGGTGGACATGATTCTGGACTTTAGGAGGAACATCCCAACATTGATCCGTTCTAAACAGCACTGTAGTCATTCAGGTTCCTGGGCACTACTATCTCACAGGACCTGAAGTGGGAGACCCACATTGACATTGTGAAAAAAGCCCAGTTCGGCAGTTGAGGGAGTTCAATCTGCCACAGGCGCTGCTGATACAGTTCTACACAGCAGTCATTGAGTCTGTCCTTTGCACTTCAGTATCTGTCTGGTTTGGTTCAGCTACAAAATTGGACATAAGAAGACTACAAAGGACAGTTTGGAATGCTGAGGGGATTACTGGTTGCCCCCTTGCACTCCCTTCAAGAACTGTACACTTCGAGAGTGAGGAAAAAGGCTGGAAACATCACTCTGGACCCCACTACCTTTTTTAACTGTTGCCTTCTGGCCGACGCTACGGAGCACCAAGCACCAGAAACGTCAGGCACAAGAAAAGTTTTTTCCCTCAGGCCATCCAACTCATGAACAGTTAAAACTGCCATTAATCCAACATACCACACCTCTTCTGCTATTACATTCCCTTGCACCATCTGTATATAACAGAGTTGTATATTGTACATATGTATACTGTATATATATTGTCCTATTGTGTATTTCTATATATACTTTATTTTCTATTCACTTTTTAATAATTTTTTTTATTATCTCTGTCATGTTGTTGTTTTGTTTGTGCACTGGAAGCTTCTGTCACCAAGACAAAAACCTTGTATGTGTAAGCATACATGGCAATAAAGCTGATTCTGACACATAATACATTACTCATTTAGCTTGCTGACGATAATGGACTTTTGGTCAAATACAAGCTATTTTCACGGTGTAAAAATGTACAACATGCATATAATGGTTGGAGATATGCATAAATGAATAGGACCAAAACGACAAGCACTAACAATTAGCTGTATTTAGAAAATCCTGTTATTCACTACAGAAACTGTAAGTACTCTCCTCCGCCATGTTGAACGTTTAGGACTCCTCCCATCTCAGATATCAAAAATATCTCAGTGTTTCCCAGTCGCAATTACGACTTGAGGGATCATTCATGTCCAACTTGAACAAGTCAGAAACTCGTTACGATATATGCCTGGTCTCCCATTCACCGCTGTTGAAGTTTACCCTGCAAACATTTACTTCCGCGTTCCAAAACCGGAGTGTGTGAAAGGTTTATGTTTGAAACTCGGATATGCGAGAAAAAAAAAAAAGAAAAAAAAAACGCAGGTAACATGGGTGTGCTGTATAATGAGGGCGCTAATTGGATAATAAAAAAACTAACAAATCTGCGTCTTTTCCTATTTGTTCTCGCAAATTAATTCTTGCAACTCAACAGCAAATACATTTTTTAATTATGTATTTATTTACCGTGTTTTACAGAGATAAAGTCGCAACTGACTATAAGTCGCACTGGGTCAAAATCTTGTTGTTGAGAGAAGGAAAAAACCCACACATAATTCGCACATAGACATATGTCTATGTAAGTCGCATCTCTGTAGGTTCCGACTGTCTACGGATGCAAAATTTCCAGATCCGATTTGAATATATTAACTTGTGAGACTAGCGCCCCGAAGTGATGTATTCATGCAAAACTATCAGCACGAAGTGAGAAATATCAATACATTTTGTCCTAAACTTTTTTCTAAACGCCTGGACAATTAATAATGTAGAAGTCAGAAATGATTGTTTACTTTGCAAATATCACAAAAGACATTTGGAATTACAGTAAACGTGTGATTAAATGTGTACATGGGTCATTTATTTCTGCACACACAGAACTTATATTTAAAATCACATCTATTAATTTTTTATTCATATTTTCTGAATTAGGGTTGTTGTTGCTGTTAATTATCATAATATTAACTATAAAAACAGTAATAATGATAAATAATACTGTTAATTATAAATACAAAGAGATTTTAGTTTTTAGGTTTTAAGGATTATAAGAACATAGCAAATCTATAATTTCCCTACAGTCTGTAAAGCTATTAAACTTAACGAAGACTCATGCACTGATATAAACTCCACTTACAATGTGTGCTCAAAAGAAGGATTGTCCTTTGCTTATTTCTACGGTGCAATTCAAGTAATGCTGCCAATCAAGAACGATATGCTGTTAAATAACTCTCTTTTGTGTGTTCCTCATCTCTAGATTATTAATTTAGATCAACATCAAAGATGCTTAAAAAAAACATGGATATATGAGCATAGTTGAAACCAACTTTGTAGAAATTAACAGAGCCGTGTTGATTAGACTGTCTGACTGACGGCCAATTACGTAAGGATTGTTTCGGCTCATGAAATTCACCTGTGATTGGCTGGATGGTCGCTCAATCAGCCCAAAGTAACAAAATGCAAAGAATAATGTATACAAATCCACCATCTGACCATTTGGGTTAACTTAAAAGTGTGGAGGACAAAATCACCTTTTTAAAGAGTGTGGGTGGGAGTGTCCCCCACGTCCCCCGTGGCTGCTGCGCCCTTGGTAAAACAATACACCTGTTGTATTCTAATCATTCATTAACGTTAGTGACTCTGGATATTTCTGATATTTGCATCTCTCTTTGCAATGTATTAATTATCCAGTTCATTGATGTTTCTACTACGAGTGTGATGAAGCATCATTTTGTGGGCATGCAAAGAGTTGCGTTTGTCAGCGGTCTAGAATTTGTTAGAACAATAATATTATGATGGACAAAATATTTAAACTGGTTACATAAAATACTTTGTAAAGGTAAATTATTCTGAATTACCAAACTTAAAACACTTCCACCGTCTCTATGTTTCCATCTGTTTTGGGTACATTTGACCAGCCGGCATCAGTTACGTATTAATTACGCTTCTGACTATAAGTCAAAGGACCATTCAGATGATGAGAAAATCTGTGATTTTGTCACAGCGTTTCACCGTTATGTTCTCAAAGACTCTTATTTTGATGTACTGTATGTCTTGTGTCATCAGTTTACCATGAACTACATTTCCCACAATGCACTGCCCTCATCACAGCCATCTGTTCCCCATCTTCCTCACCTGTTCTCCATTCCCTTATCAACACCTGTTTGTATATATATATACCCTCCATGTTTTGATATGCTATTTTCCATATTCTGTTAAGTGAAGTATTAAGTAAGTAATAAACCGTTACAGATTATCAGCGTCAATAATTCCACTATTGGCACAATAATTATATTTAGACTTTCCCGGTTATCTGCCAATAATATATAACATCCACCGATATATCGTGCATCCCTAATTTAAATGGATGTGATGTGAAAGACATTTGAGCAGTAATGACATATTTACTCATAATCTACTCCTAAACCAAACCCTGAACCTAAAGCTAACAGTACAAAGACCAAAACAGCATTCTTTCACTTAATTCTTTGCAAAAGTAGCATCTTGCAATCCTTAGATCAAAACAGGGTTGGACTGGTAATCTGGCATACCGGGCATTTTCCCAGTGGGCCGACATTCTTTGGGTCCGATCAGGGGCAGACTGGCCATCGGGAGAACCAAGCAGGTGGGTCAGCCGTGAAATGTGCCAAATGGGTCAGGATAAGCTAAAATGAGCCGCCTCGTTATGCAGAGCGGACCACAAAACGGCAACGCGATATGCAGAAAATGACAGCTTTTGGCTAACAACCAAAAAGTTTTGGGCCACTTGCCATGTAAAATCCTGGGCCGATTTGTCTTCCCAGTCCAACCCTTGTTCAAAAGGAATGGAAGATTTTCTGGGCATGAACATACGTCGCATAGTGTAGTTTTTCCGAAATTTCCCGTGTGATCATGTTGGCACAGTAGCCGCGTGTTTACTCACAGGTATGGGGTTGATAAGGCTGAGACCACCAGAACTCTTTCTGCTTCCTACAAACACACCCAAACACATTCGGGTCATAAATATAAAGCCTAAAGTTCGGGACAGCAATGATTATCAGCATAATCTTAAATCACATTCAACTCAGCTGCCAAATCTCTTCACATCATAGCCCATGCAGATGTGTAATTATTGTCAACTATTTGACCTGTAACCTCTATATACTAAAAACTGACCTTTTAATCAAGCTGGTGGAGGGAATGAGGCCAGCGCAGGCAGAGGTGCTTGGAAGTTTTATGGCCTGCCACCAGAGGGTGTCGGTCTGATCCACAATCTCCAGGATATCTCCTTTCCTGAAGGCCATACCAGCGTCTGCGCAGGGGATGGAGGGGTCCGCATGAGGGTTATAGTCCACCATGGCACGCACATACAGCTTGCCAAGAGAGCCATCAAATAAATCATGAATAAGTACAGTGCAGTTGTACAAAATCCAGAGATATACTGCCTACTATTTTTTTTTTAAAGTAATTGGTAAAACTGTACACAGTAAACATTTCAAACAGTTTTATGCTGAATTGTTGTAAATTATGTAAAGTGGAATCCAGTGTTCATATTTTAGTTAAAAATGCATTCTTTAATATGCAAATATTGAACAGATCAGTGTGTAGATACACTCAAAGCTAAGGCAACAAATGAATTATATATGTATAAATACAAATAAGAGCTAGAACTCATGATAAAAGCATTAGGTTGCAAGAACTTCAAGAACTACTGCTATAGAATATTTCAATGTTAAAGGGATAGTTCACCCAAAAATGAAAATGCTCTCATCATTTACAGATAATAGATGTGAAATGAATGTAAATTGAATAATAAATTTCCATTGCATTGAAGTATAGATGGCAAAATAAACCATTAGTGATAATGTGATCTGTTTCTCACCCACACCTATCATATAGCTTCTGAAGATATGGATTACTTTAATGATGATTTATGTGATTTTTGGAGCTTCAAAATCTTGGCATCTATTTACTTGCATTGTATGGACCAAAAGAGCTAAGAAATTCTTCTAAAAATCTCCATTTGCGTCAAGCAGATGAAAGAAAGTCATACACATCTGGGATAGCAATACGGTGAGAGAATTTTCATTTTTGGGTGAACTATTCATTTAACACAAGATAACTCACCATAGTTTGGTTGTTGATTGGCCTGTCAGTTATAGGAACAACCTTGAACATTATGGTCCCATGGGAGTGAGCCTGTGACAGAACATTAATAGCATTGACTTAATAAAAGTAAATTAGAATTTGTTTGGTAGGTCGTTTCTTTGTGGTGAAAAGAGGGAGTTATTTACTCTATTTTAACCAATGGGTCAGGGATTAGCTGGATAGCAGGTCTCCACTAGCCCCTGCTGGTAAATGCTGGAACTACACCCTATGATGGGAAAAGTATATGGCTGAATCCAAATATTCCTACTGTAAAGTAAGGCATGCTCTTAAAAGCATGAAATGGACTTTTGTTTTTTCACCTGTCTGCTGCTACTGATGAGCGATCAGTCACGTGATTTCATACTGCCGTGGAACCCTGCGCTAGCCAAGCAGGTACCATTTGGTATGAATTGTAATGCTAACAGATAGCTTTATATTTTAGACCTCCTAGATTTTAAATATCAAGAAGTATTATAAAGTTATGAATACATTCATAAATGTATTGCTGGTCTAGACTGGTTTATATTGGTTAGTGCTGGTTTAGCATTGGTCTAGCTGGTGAACCAGACATACTTTATTGATGAACTTGTTGATGAACCTGGTCAACCAGCATGATCATTCTGGTGAATCTAGGTAACCAAGGAAGTCTTGCTAAATAAGGTAGTTACTGTAAGTAGTTTGGTGGGGATACTAACATTCCGAGAACCAGCATCCAAAGTACAATAGGTCAGTATATGGATGTGTAAGTGAGAGTGTGTACTAACTAGTATCTGGATGATCTGTTCTGGTTCCAGTCCAAACACAGGATTACCGTTCACTTCTACCAGTCTGTCTCCAGCATGCAAGAGACCTTCAATAGGAAGCACATAGACAAGATGCATGAGACAAATACTATTGACATAGGAAGGATGTTAGTAGCATATCACAGAAACAAACAGCGAGATGTTTTGAAAGAATAGTAAATTAGGACCATCCTCACCACTGCGGTCAGCCAGTCCTCCATGTATAACCCGAGCAATATATATTTCACCTGTCACCTCATCTCTCCTGATCGTTGCCCCCTTAGGGCCAGAAGAAAGCAAATATCAATCAAAAAGTCCCCAAGGCTCCATTAGGTATGTATCATGTACAAAACGTGCTTTAAACAAACATCATAACTACATCTGATAGAAAAGGCAAAAGGATGTTATTCAATGACAGGCAGCTGAACTTGTTTTAAGTTTATTATTAAACTATTATTTATATCGTCATGCCAGTTCTCACCTCCTCCTTGCCCATCTAAATTCCTTGTTACAGTATTGTTTGTAGAATTTTGAGGAAAATAATGAATTTAATCCATTTTGGAATAAGGCTGTAACATAACAAAATGTGGAAAAAGTGAAGCGCTGTGAATGCTTTCCGGATGCACTGTATATATATATATATATATATATATATATATATATATATATATATATATATATATATATATATATGTATATATACTGTATATAATATACAAAATAAATAATCTCATGAAAGAGGATTAAGAGGAGGAAGATGCTGAACCAATGAGATAAGGATGGAGGGGTAAAACAATTAGTCCAATAAAGCACTGCAAATATATTGAAGAAGCACTGATGTTGTTTACTTGGAAACTCAAAGAACTGATGGTGACATATTAGATGAATAAGGACACACACAGTTGAAATCTTTGAAAGCAGCATGCCTGAGACTGCAAGAATCTGAAAGGATGTTCAGAACCGGAAAAGGATGTTCAGAACCTTCTTCTGGCTCGAAAGACACCCACATGTGCTGCTATTCACTTTGTGGTTTTGGGAAGGGGTGGATATCAAGGAGCCATTGGTCATCTTGGGCTGTCCATAAACCTGTCTCCTTTGAGATGATGGAGGTGGCTTTGTTTTTACTCCACCTTTCAGTGATGCGGTGTTGGAGGTATGACCAAAAGCTCTCCCCTTTGATACCATTTGCTGCCCTAGTAGAGTGATGGCAGATGAGGAAGATGAAGAGGAGCAGGAATGACAACGTGAACATTGAGAGGAAGTGGTGATAGCTGGACTGGCAGGGATAATGATCGATGTGTTAGCCATCCTTGCAGTCTCAGTGCAATGTGGCAAAACTCCATTTATTGCAACTGCATTGCTGAGGGCGTTACCAAGTCTCTCTCTTTCAAGGATAACACTGTGAACTTTGGTAACTTTTGTAGGTGTCTAAATTATGTTGCGCATGGTGACTATCTCCTGGAGCTTCTCCACGACATGTGTAAGCAGCGTTAGAGCCTGAGAGTTCTCCTGCACTCTTTGGGACATGTGTTCTGTAGCAGTGGCCATCCTCTCTCCAAGCAGCTGTACATTTTCAGAACTGTGCTCCATGTAGCTGGCTTCCTGCTTCAATGTACTCCGCAATTCATCCAGACCGTCCTCCTTTGCAAACCCTGTATGGGAGCATGTGGTGGCCTTCCCTAACCAATGACAATGCATTGGGCTTGGGGGAGCAGTTTGGGAATGAGGGGTGTTTTTAGAAGGTTCTGTCGTGTCATTTGAAACATGATAGCAGGGAGACGATGAGGAAGTCCATGAATATAGTAAGGGGGAGCATCTGTTGCACAAACTTACCAAAATCACTTTCCTCCCCGCTGTCTACATACTCAATCACATTGTCTTCAGAAAATTAATGAGAAACAAAAGATGAAATGGATGAAGACAGGAAGACAAAGATTAATAATTAGATAAGGCTTTCAGCAGTCACAAATCTTGCTGAAAAGGAATAATGGAAATGTCCAAATCCATAGATTTGGTTCTTACCAATCACGACTGAGCTACAGACACAAGAGGAGGAGCAACTGATAATGCATTGCTCTGATGGCAACTACCAAAAGTGTTGGGAACATATGCAATGGTGGGCAAAACACAACGTTTGGCGAAACAGGAGTCTTGGCCGATGTGCAACCGCCCATCCTGAGACCTTCCAACATGGTGTTGAAGCCTCTAGCCGGCTGTCCCCCTGTTGAGAAGTATCCATGGTGGGTCGCTTGCCTTAAAGTGTCCCAGTGGCTACGGAATCCTCTACCAGCTCTGGTCTCTCCTTGACAACACATCTTACAGTTACCAATGAGAGCACTTGACAGTTGTCAACAAGATGGCAGTTAGCTTTTTTCTTAAAGAGCCTATGAAATCACTTTACAATCACAGTTTACATTCCTGTGTTGGTGTATTTTCTTTTGAAACTGTAAGTTGTGGCAGGATATTTTGAAGGGCTTGTTCCTTTTTTAAATAGCCTATAACCTTTTACCTTGCATCACAGTCATGAACATGATTTGCTACTCGCTATTGCTAATCAGAAGAAGGTGGTATTAATGGGAGGTACATCCTCATTCTAGAGAGCATTTTATAGGACAAAATGAGTGAGTACATGATGAGGTTGCCAACTGTTCTGTATTAGCTGGGACACCCTGTATTTTGGCTGAAGATAACCCCAGGCTGTTGGGCAAATGTCACAAATTAATAGCACTCAAAATGCTCAAGTGTCCTGGAGAAAAGTTAGCAACCCTAGTGCATGGTGAGTCATCAATAATTTTGGTCAGTTTTCCTAGAAGACAAACAATGTACTATTTAAAGGAGAATATGTGCTCAAATTTGTCATCTTTTAGGAGTACTCTAGCATATAGATGGCCTCAAAGCTGACAGATAATGTTAAAAGCCACAAAACTCCATAGGGTCTTGGAAAATTGAGCAAAATTAATGTTAGAAGAAACAACGGCTAAAACCACTAAATAGTAACTAGGTTTTAAACCACTGGCAGTCTCTATCTCTGTTCACTTGTTGCCATGTTGATCTGAAACACAGGCTCCAGTGATGCACATTGAGAGAGGCAACAATAAATCACGGGTCAGTAAAAACTAGCCTTAGATTTGCCTGCCACTCCTTTTTCTGGTCATGCTCACCAGAGTCTGATTGTTTTTGACTAGGCAGACGATCCTCATGGCTTCCTCATCTTCAGGGATGTCATTAGGCAGTGGTGGCAATTCTGGCTCATAGTCCCTCAGACTTACTGTATCATGTGCTGAGAGGAGAGCCTGAAAAATACATGTTTCTCTTATACACAATGATTAACAATAAATACCAATAATATTAAACAAAATTAAATAAATAATAAGTGGCACTTTTTAATAATGACTAATTAACAATAATATAAGCATAAAAACATCGTCTATCCAAGTGTTCATAGTTTGACTGGCTAGCTTGGGGAAGTTACCCTCAGTGGTAGAACTCAACTGCCTTTGAGATGAATAAGAATGCTAACAGATAACTTTCTTCTGTAGGCTTGCTTTTTGAAACGGGAGCCAGTTGGTACTCAAGAGGTACACTAGCCTCCTTGATAGTGCGTCTGCCTCCTATGCTGGAGACCCTGTTTCGATTGACAGGATGAGTTACAGTGGTGCTGTGACCCAGATGGGACTGAGGTTTAGGGGAGTGAGTGTACATGTTAACTGTGTGGTATGAGTAAACCTCACTGCCCTGGTCTCAAGAAGCTCACTAGTGCCTGATGCTAGAGGCTGTAGCCGTTAGCATTCCCACCTCTCATGCTAGAGACGCCAGTTCAAATCCCGCTAGGAGTGGGTTTAGCAGGACTGGTTACACCATGCACTGCAGAAAGGTTACAGTTTGCCCTTCTAAACCACATACAAACTCCTTACTATTGACATTACAAAGTCATTAATCTATAATATGATGTTGGAGAGATGTGAATTCCATCTCATGATGTGAATGCTCACCTGCAAATGGGGCTGACTGAGGAGGTTATAAAGTTCTCGAGCTTCATTTGAGGGGTGAGGGATTGCCAGCAGGTCAGAAAGAATCTAGAAGGCAATTAAGAGTTCAAATGTATCGGTTAGAGTCAAGACCAGGCCCCTTTATTGTACATTGTGTCCTAAACAGACATGATGCGATATGATTCCAGAGACAAGCAATATGTCTTTCAACACTGGATGAAAAACAGCTGTAAAACACGGAACAGTCACAGTCAATTAGAACATATTTGATGTACAGTTATGTACAGTAATGTACCAATCTGGATTTTTAAACCAATGAGAGTTGACAGCGGGTGGGGCTCCCTGGCTGGAACAACGTTGCGAAAATAGAAACTAGGTGAACGACACTGGTTGCAGCGGCTGACTAGGACAAAAACTCAACATG
>JAVLUX010000017.1:4737500-4787500 GCA_032164185.1 Moxostoma hubbsi | reverse complement strand
TAATTGGCCAAAAAAAAAAAAAAGAACTTTATCACAAAAAAACTAATTTCACTGTTTTTTTTTTTGGGCCCTGGCACAAAATAACCAGCTAAAAAACATCAAGGACAGACTGAAAGTCTGCAGGAAGTACAAGGATTGGACAGCAGAAGACTGGTATAGATATTTTTTCTGATGAAGCCCCCTTCTGACTGTTTGGGACATCTGGAAAATCGATAGTCCGGAGAAGAAAAGGTGAACGCTACCATGAGTCCTGTGCCGTGCCAACAGTGAAGCATCCTGAGACCATCCATGTGTGGGGTTGCTTTTCATCACAGGGAGTGGGCTCTCTCACAATTCTGCCCAAAACACTGCCATGAATAAAGAATTGTATCAAAATGTCCTGCAAGAGCAACTTCTCCCAACGATCCAGGAGCAATTTGGTGATGATCCGTGATTTTCCAGCATGATGGAGCACCATATCACAAGGCAAGAGTGAAAATGAAGTGGAACAGAGATCATTACATTGAAATTTTGGATCTGTGGCCAGGCAACTCCCCGGATCTTAATCCCATAGAGAACCTGTGGTCAATCCTCAAAAGGTGAGTGGACAAGCAGAAGCCCACAAATTGTGATTAACTCTGAGCACTAATAAGGCAAGAATGGATCACCATCAGTCAGGATTTGGCCCAGAAGCTGATATCCAGCATGCCAGAGTGAATTGCAGAGGTTATGAAGAACAAGGGTCAACACTGTAAATATTGACTCTTTGCATATATTGAATGTTTTTGCCAATAAAAGCCTTTCAAACTTATGAAACGCTTTTCATTGTTTTCCAGTATACCATAGAAACATGTGAAATAATCTACAAATACTGAAGCAGCAAACTTTGCAAAACACAAAATTGATATCACTGCCAATACTTTTGGCCACGGCTGTATATACCCTCCAAAAATTGGCCTCATTCACTTCCATTGGAAGTGCCTTCACTGTAACCTTTTCATGTCAAAATAATGTTTTGTTGCAATCATCATTATGCCACAAATGCTGTTGATTAAGCTGAACTTGTATTGAACCCATAATGTTTATTTAATTGAACAAAATGAAACCATTATGGTATAAGACAGGGGTCAAATATATTATGAAGGTAGATTTTAACCTAAAGGTTCTCAGCATGAAGCATAATGTCATTAGTTCATATGGGAAAGACGTTTTTAATTTTCTTGATTTGCAACTCCATTTCTTCCCTCCATCTTAAAATTCTAATAACATAGATGTTGATATTGAAAGGCTAGTAGTTCACCTAAAAATAAAAATTCTGTCATTATTTGCTCACTCTCAAAAACCCTAGGGGGTTGGGGGGGGGGGGGGGGGTAGGAATGTTGTCCTGGGACCTCTATGGTATAGCCTACTTATTGGCCTAGTACTTTGTCCAGGGCCCCATCAATTTTAGCCATGTCTCAGTCACCGTTCACTTTAATTGCATCTTCTTTTCCATATATTGGAAGGCAAAAAATCCCCCAAAATAATACAAATAATAAATAATTACACAAAAACTTCCATTTCCATTCATCAATTTATTGCCTTCCATTTGAACTACGAGTCGGTAAACAGCTTGAACAATAAAAGAAACAAAATGACACAAAAACATCATACATACTTTACATATACGCACATTCAGATTAATGTGCGACACATTAAGGTTAATGTGGGTACCTTGGCTCAGCAGAGGAAAAAGTCTACACTGTTGACTTCCTGTACCAAAAGTACAATCATGATATTCATGCAACATTTCAAGTGTCAATGGATGTAAACATCAACAGTTCTTTACGTAACCGTTTCACAGAGCTCAGATGTCAAAATCCAGATCTCTGATCCTTGGGAATGGATTTACCAACCATTTATTCAAACTCACTCAGAGCCACTTTTCATGTCATTGTTCTTATGTTGCTCTGTGTGTGAAATGCCCTGCAGATTATCTGCACCACTCAGATTATTTTAGCTGCACACAGACCCAACCATCAAATAAATAAAACAAAGTCAATAAAAGAATTTGCATTAGTCTGTTTGCGTTAAAACTTGACACTCAACTCGTACTGTAGCTATTGCTGGGTATAGTGACGCCATGATAAACATCCATAACACTTTCAGAGGCACTTTTCAGAATTCTTAAAGGAATAGTTCCCCAAAAAATTTCAAGTATGTCATCTACTCATCCTCATGTCATTCCAAACCCATATGTCTTTCTTTCCAATGCTGAACACAAATGTTTTAATGAATATTTTGGTCTTCCTTTTCAATACAATCTCATTTGATTTTGACTCACTTTAAAGCTTATAAAAAGACAGAAATAAGCATCATAAAAGTAGTCCACGCAACTCTTTCATCATATTCAATATAAGTATTCATAAAAGTCATAGAAGTATTTTGAAGGTACATGATACTATACTGTGAACGGCTACTGTGAACGCGCGATGAACATTACGATTTTAATTGAAAAATGGTTTTCACACCAAAACCTATCATATGCCTTCAGAAGACTTGGAATATGACGAATCGCACTACTTTTAGGCACTTTTTTTTAAGCTTTTAACTGATTGTGTACCAGTGTGATTGTGTTGGAGACACGAAATGGCACGTTCATTAAAATTTCTCCAAGTCATGCAGGTTTGGAACAACATGAGGATGAGTATATTATGACAGAATTTTCATTTTACATGAACTAGATAACCCATTTTTAACATACATGTTAAGAAAGAAGTACAAGTTTTAGCAATAAATATTACAGTGATTGTGCTTCATGATGAACTTTCTGCTAATAGTGGCTCTTTATGCAAACACTGGGATTGGTAGAAAGCAGATCTCGTAGTAAAATTAGTTCAACATGCAAATCTAGAGCGCAGGGGCGTAGATTCTGGGGGGGGGGGGTAACCTCCCCAATAATCAAAACAAGTACAACCCCCCACCCCCACCCCCCAATGTTCAAGCAAAATCTACGCCCTTGTGTGAAAATTGTGGCGCATGGGAGCAAGACCTCAAAACTTTCGTCCTGCTTTCGCAGATTCGGTATGTTACCAGAAACATGCGAGCCCCTGACCCTAATATACTCAACCCTCACATTAAACTCCCATGGTTTGAAACAATTCCAAATGTTATATGGAATGAAAGCTTAAAAGTCGTCAGCAACTGGAAAAAGCCATTTGAACACAAAAAATACCATGCGACTGCATAGAGAATGAACAAACAGCGTTGCCCAATAAACCAAACACACCGTAGTGTCAGCTGTTACATCTGTACAGATCAGATGTCAGGCAGATATTTGAACACAAATCTGCTTGTGGGACCACAGTCCATGTCTTGCCATTTATTCATGGTCATTTATCAAGAAGACACATATCTTGTTGCATTTTTACAAATGGATGCATGAATGAGGTCCAAGGCAGTGTGCTAATTGCATTGATTGATCTAATACTATCAGGAACAATTTCGGTTAACGGGTAGTTTACTTCAAAGACAGAGGTAGATGGTAACCATAATAACTTCATATATAGTCAATACCGGCTGATGTCATTGCTCTGTTCAGCTCCTTTCATTCTGTGGAATTGACCAGTGAAACGCTGAGAATAAACCATATAATCATACCATATGTAAATCATGTTACATCATCTTGGTAGTGGTGTAATAGTAGCAGTTAAAAAGCCTCAAAACTTTGAAACTAAGTGAGGAAGACACAAAAAAAAATGAAAGAATATATGTTTTGTATACGTGAGAAAATCTAATCCTTGCCACAACCAAAGAATAACTTCCCCAGAAAACTGGATGGTTTGGTGTGACTATGGGATCTCAGCCAGCGGTATCACCCTCCCTGGGTTTCTGGACAAGGCACACAATGTGACTGGCACATCACACGTTAGGTCCTCCACAGATGGAACAATCTGAGTGGCTGGTCTGTTTGTCAGTCATTCCAGAGGTGTTTGAAGAAACTGTTCATTACGTGACCTTCTCATGCTGGATTTGATAGTAGGATGCCTGAGTGAAGAAGAGGAAGAGTATTTAATCTCTATCCAAACATTGGATGTGGGTAAATTCAGAGTGACGGATGTCTAAGGGAATACCTTGAGCGTGGTGAACATTATTCCATGCTCGCCATGTTGTACACATGGATCCATCAGGTCTTCAATCAGGCTGACCTCTGACCCCAGATTCCTTATACTGTAGAGAACAAAGGCAACAATTAAACTCTGCACATTAATTCAAAATTGGACTTTTGTGGTTTTTAGTCTATTATCTAAGCCTTGAGGCCATCTATATGTTAGTGTACTCCCAAATGGAGACTTGAAGATATGTCTTAAAAACATACACATTTAAAATTTAAACTTGTTCACTTTTCAGAGAAATTTATGAAAAATTATCTTGCACTCATGGCCCTATCCACATTTTTGTCCAATCAAATGTTCTCTAGACTGTATATGCCCCTCCCCCTAATGCCATCTGCTTCTGACTAGCAATGAGCATTTTTACACTCACACCAATATCGGTTTTCACAATGCAAGTGAATGGTGACCAAAATTTAGAAGCTCCAAAAAGCACTTAAAGGCAGCATAAAAGTAATCCATACGACTCCAGTGGTATAATCCATGTCTTCAGAAGTGATATGATAGGTGTGGGTGAGAAACTGATCAATACTGAAGTCCTTTTTTACCATAAATTCTCCTCCATGCCGAATAAATGATGTGCACGAAGAATTTAAATCGGCAAAAACAACATAAGAATGTGGAAGTGAAAGTGAAAGTGGAGATTTATAGTAAATATGACTTAAATATTGATCTGTTGCTCACCCTCAGTAAATTTTCATTTTTGGGTGAACTACACTTTTAAGGATAATCGGTGTAAGAACATGCATGTAAGCATGTTAAATATCAAGTAGCAAATCATGGTTTATTGTTGTGACATCATTAATGGCTATTGGCTATTTAGAAGAAGAAGAGCTGTGCAGCTCGATATGTCCCGTCTCAACTTCCTGTTTCCATAAGAAATCCATCAACACAAAAGAGAAAATTGCGCTCGTCAAGTGATTTCATGGGGTCTTTACCAATTTGTTTTTTTCTGTGCTAACGCACCTGCAGATAAGAGTTGCAGTCGCAAGAGTCAATTTTTCCACTGATTTTCAGACGTAAGCTTCCTTTGCACAGACACTCGAAAATCAATATAGTAATTCATGGTAATTGTGTAGCCAAATGTTTTCCAAGGATTCGCTTTTATTCAGTACATTCTAATTACTATATCTACAATTACAAAACTTGTTAACGTTTCCATGGTATTCCCGTTTTTATTTCTCTGAGCTACACATTGATTTGCGGCCATAATAAGCCAGTCCAATACATAACAGGGAGTCAGAGAGAAATGTCTTCGGTGGCGTTCGCACCGAACACATTTTGCGTTGTTTTTAAATTATTTTACAATGTATATATGCTAGGGCTATGAATTGATATATATATATATTTTTTTTTTAATAATTCATCGCATAGTTTTCTGTGATTAATCGTGATTAAATTATGGTATGTGTATAATATATTGACTTTATACTTTATACAAACTTTCAAGAATTGGCTAGTCATCATTTGTTTGAATTATATTATTATTATTATTATTATTATTATTATTATTATTATTGTGATTGACATGTTTATTATGCCCGGGACATGTGTCCCGCATAATGAATAAGCATACACTGCGCCACACAGTTTCTGTGCGAGGATGTGTAGTCGAGTCGAGTGTGTACCACCTAAAAAATGTATATATGCCAATTTACAACTTTACATTGTAAAAAGGTGCCTGGGTTTGTTCCTGACAGGCAGAAGATGCCCCAACCCCGCCCCCCACCCTAATCCAAACCTATAAGACTGAAAATATATTCCCCATCTAAAAACATAGAAACACTGTGATCCTTACCGTGCACGCAAAACAACGAAGAGGAAGACAGGAAACAGGTCATCCATAGACCACAGGAAATCTTGTTTCAGGAGTGCAAGTACAACCTGGGTTATCTCTTCAAAGGTCAGCTGGATGACCTGGAGCTTATCTGAAGGTGTGAAAGTTGTGCTGTTGAAACAGAAAGAGAAAAGACTTAAAAACGATTTACCGGAGAGAAATGACAAAAATCGAAGAAATTCTTGCTTTCTGTAAATATCAAACCTGATTTGTTGTAGTGTCTCAACCGCTGAGGCAAAACAGGCGTCCTTAGTGCTTGAAATGACCTACGTGGCCAAAAACACACATGAATGTAAACAATAATGGAAATGCAAATATGAAACCTTACATCTTAATATGAGTTTCTCATATTTACACTGATAATGATACACTGATCTTGATGTATTGCTTCATTGGCAGGATTTTATTTCAGGGACATTAAATAGTGTATTGCCATTTTTTTTAAGGGTTTTTATACTCGCCTGTTGTTTTTCTCCATGTACAGTAACAGTCACAGGCCAGAATTTCCTACAAAAACAGATTTTACTGGTTGTAAGATGAATCACTATGAACCGGTTTACATCTCATGTATATGTGCGTGTGGCACTTACTGTTGAACCCCAAGAAAGGCGAGCAGTGCGAGGTCTGGTTGTTTGTTGAGCCGTAACACACACTCCCAGTACACATCATCCTCCTTCTCTTTATCTAGAGCGTAGAGAGTGAAGAGAGGAGGATAGAGACGTGGCAAAAGCACCGGAAGGAGGAGAGCAGAGCTGCTGACCACACACCTAAACACACATATAAACATATAATATAAATGATAAATAAACACACAAAAAAAAGAGATCACACCATGCATGACCAAAGTACTTTTGAGCACTTAAAGGGAAAGTTCACCCAAAAATGTAAATTCTCTCATAATTTACTGCCCTCATGCCATCCCATATGTATTTGACTTTCTTTGCTCTGCAGAACACAAATGAAGATTTTTAAAAGAATATCTCAGCGCTGTTGGTCCATACAGTGCAAGTGAATGGTGACCAGACAATTGTAGCTCCAAAAATCCCATAGAAGTAATCCATACGACTCCAGTGTTTAAATCATATCTTCAGAAGCAATATAATAAGGGTGTGTGAAACAGATCAAAATGTAAGTTCTTTTTTTTTCTTTTTTTTGACTCTAAATCTCCACTTTCACTTTTACATTTGAAAGTCACATGTGGTGCCTGTTTAGTTTCACTTTCACAACTGAAAGTGAAAGTTAGAGTGGAGATGAGTAAAAAGGACTTAAATATTGTAATGTTTCTCACCCACACCTATTATATTTAGTCTTAAGGAATACTTTTATGTTTCCTTAATGTGATTTTTGGAGCTACAAAAGGTCTGATCACCATTCACTTGCATTGTCAGGATCTACAGAGATATTTTTCTAAAAAATCCTCATTTGTGCTGTGCTGAAGAAAGAAAGACAAACACATCTGGGATTGCATGAGGGTGAGTAAATGATAAGAGAATTTTCATTTTTGGGTGAACTGTCCCTTTAAGAGCAAAGCATTTCAGGAATAAATACAGTCTATCCATATATACACCCGTCCATCCATGAATGAAAGGAAGAGAGGGAATAAATGAATTCACTAATGGTTAAATCATGTTAGCCTGAGCCTTTAAAGCACAACATCTCATATACCCAGGTTTAGGAGACTCTGGATGCTTCCCAGGGGTGTCTAAGTCACTCTTCTCTTTAGGAGGCTCGGCCAGTGAACAGCCTTCCTCTGGCAGATCAGGAAAGAGGAACCTAAACACAATACACACATTAACATCAACACAACAGTTCAACACAAACTAGATGGAAGTACATTTTAGAACAGTCTTTGTTGTCATTATGACAAAGACACACCTGACAAGCTGGAAGATGCGACAGAGATAGGACTTGATCTCGTTGACGGCCTGGGGCAGTAATCGACGATTTGCTCCAACACCAACATACGTCATACGGTACACCGAAACCAACGTCTCCACCAGCCAACCGAGAGGATGCAGCGGGGTGTCACATGCCTGGGGTCAAAGGTCAAGGGTCAGTAAAATGGTACAGACCAATCTTATCAGCAGGGAGAAAACACCGGAAAGACTGAGACAATATAATGTTGATAAATCAAGGTGGTATTAGTATATTGACAGTGCATGGGTATAGACTCACCTTGACAAGGTACCGGCGGATTGTATGATACACCTCTAATGTAACAGGACCCACATGCTGCGGGATGAACTCAAGACTCTCCAGTGTTTTATGATGAGAGCGACTCAGCAACTCTGGACTAAAATACACATACACACGTTTGTTTCACTATATTAGTGAGGGCATGTCATAGACTTCCTTTGAGTTCATACCAGGCTAATTATATTTGTATAATGATATAGCTTCATGCTATTCTCCACGGCCTCCACGCACAACTCACCACATGCCCTACCGAGAGTGAGAACCATATTATGGTGACCATGAGGTGGTTACCCCATGTGACTCTACCCTCCCTAGCAACCGGGCCAATTTGGTTGCTTAGGAGACCTGACTGGAGTCACCCAGCACGCCCTGGAATCGAACTCGCTGAGCTATCCAGGCCCCCCCAGTGAGGCCATTTTTTGACAAATCAGTGACTAGAGAGTGACAGAGCTGCTTTGCAGGGGTGTGTGTCCGTGTGCAAGAGTGTTTTGGTGCACCTGTCTCTCTGCTGTCTCCTGTTAGCAGTGAGTGATATGGCGATGTTGTCCCATGCTATATTGGTTTGTCCCAGTCCAGGAGAATCACAGCCCAGACTGTTCCAGCACTCAGCAAACACAGCCTTCCATTTCTCCTCAGAGTGGACCACTATCCTGCCCAGCTTACTGCAATGAACACAATCCCACACACACATCAGTTCCCCATCCAAGACAATGCCAAAAAAATATCCTCATTTACTTAAGCTCATGCCATCCCAGATGTGTAAGGTTTTTAAAAGAATATCTCAGCCCTGAAGGTCCATACAATGCAAGTGAATGCTAATCAAAATGTTGATGCTCCAAAAAGCACATAAATGCAGTATAAAAGTAATCCATAATACTCCAGGTGGTGAAATCCATGTCTTCAGAAGCTATATGATAGGTGTGCGTGAGAAACAGTTCAACATTTAAGTATTTTTTTTACTATAAATTATCCTCCCTGCCCAGTAGGTGGCGATATCCACGAAGAAAGTGGATCACCAAAAACAAAAGCAGAATGTGAAAGTGGGGATTGATAGTAAAAAAAGGACTTAAATATTCATCTGCTTCTTCAGCAGAAGAAAGAAAGTCATATACATATGGGATGGCATGAGGTTAAGTAAATGTTGAGAGAACTTTCATTTTTGGGTGAACTATCCCTTTAATGTTTGAACGCACTACACAGTTAAACACACACTCTTACAGTGCATTAGGCTTGTTCTTGTCCGAGTCGTAGAGACTGGGTTTGTAGTAGGAACCGGAGATCTTTAGTCCGGTGCCCCAAACCCCACTGAAAGAACCTTCAATGTAGTCTCCATTAGGCATCGTCAGCACACCCTGCAGAAAGAGATGACATCTGACTGTGAGATCATTTCATCTGTGTGAATGTAGATGGACACGCATGTTAAAAGTCGGTGAGGGTGTTTGTGAGCGTTTTAAGCCACCTTTCCACTTAGAGTCCAGTCCTCCGAAAACTCCCCTTCAAATGTGGTGTCATCTTCAGAGAGTAACACACCAGTGCCCTTTGTGAGGAACACAGACAATAACAAAACAGAAATCAAATTTAAAGTGAAATCCTGTCTTGCTTACGGTTTGGGTAGGGTAGACTAATTACATAGTAATTATATTTAGTTGTATTTGATAACAACAGAAATCAATTGGAGGTTCCTAGCTCCCTAGCCTAGCCTTACAAACAAATGTGAGTGTGTGTATGTGTGTGTGTGTGTGTATCTCACCATCATCTTGTTGTTACTGAAAGCACCTTCATAGTAAAGGCCAAACTGTGTAACAACAACTCCATTCCCCTGACGCTGATCATCCAGCCACATACCCATGTATTTCTCCCCTCTGACACAAAACACACAAAAGTTAGTCATGTGCAAGGCCATGTTTAATATGTTGGTAACACTTTACAATAAGGTTCCATTTATTAACATTAGCTAACAACATTATATAACATGAACTAACAATGAACAATTGTATTTTTATTAACTAACATTACCAAAGAATAATAAATGCTGTAAAAAAAATACTGTTAATTGTTTATGATACCTAATGCTTTAACTGATGTTAATGAATGTGACTTTAAGTGTTACCAATATGTTTAATGCATTTGAACTATACTGTGCCTTCCATTTAAGGCCAATTGCATACCTGGTGATGTCATCAAAAATGCCATAGCCAGATTTCTTGTCATATTGCCATTGGCCAATGAAGACACTGAGAGAGGTGGAGTTCAGTTTCCCACTACTCAACATCCCATGACCGTGACGCAAGTTATTTTGAAACAAGCCCTCGTACACTTCACCGGAGGCGTACCTGAACACGAACACAAACACACACGCATGAGAATACAAACTCTGTATTTGTTTCTTATCTGAAAGTTAAAGTGAAAGTTAAAGTGGAGATTTAGAGTAAAAAAGGACTTAAATATTGTTCTGTTTCTCACCCACACCTATCATATTTCTTCAGATGATATGGATTAAAACACTGGAGTTGTATGGATTACTTTCATGATGCCTTTATATGCTTTTTGAGTTTAAAAATGTTGGCACCCATTCACTTGCATTGTATGGACCTACAGAGCTGAAATATTCTTCTAAAAATCTTCATTTATGTTCTGCTGAAGAAAGAAAGTCATACACATCTGGGATGGCATAAGGGTGAGTAAATGGTGAAATTATTTTATTTTTGGGTGAACTGTCCCTTTAAGTGCAAATCTGTTGTGGTGGCAATGATGCCAAAACTGTAATGATTCATAATTTTGATAGATAGGCAAGTTGATATATAAAGAATATTTATATTAGTGGATGTTTATTTCACATTTTGTTAAGATGTATATGTGTAATAATTTGTATTTCTTATAATGGACCTTCATAGTGGGTCTGGGATATGAATATATATGAATAAATAACAGCAAAATCTGTCAATAAAAGGTATTTGAAAAGTACCAAAAATAAATGATAACGGGATGTTAAAAAGTTTCCAAATCAGATTTAATGTGAACTTTATGTAACAAAAAGGAAAAAGTTTGTCTGTTTGTTTGAATAAAAATTAACCCCTTGGACATAAAATTGCCCGAAAGTTATTTAACCCCAAAATGCGCAGACTCACTTGAACGTGCCAAAGCCATGCATCTTGCCATCTTTCCATTGCCCTTGGTAATGATCACAGATGTTCAGGTTTTTGTTTGGTACCACATACTCTCCAATTCTACAGATAGAAAAACAAAAAAACTGGCTGAAATGTTGCCTGTTACTTAAAGTAGGGAGTCAGAAATCAATCAAATTGAATAATTTATAATCTGCAGGATAATTTAGCCACTAACCCATCTTCAAGGCCATTCTTGAATGTCCCTATGTACATTCTTCCATCTGGCCATTTGACCACGCCCCTAAAACACAGACATAGCCAATCACTATCTTCCCCATTCTAAGATGAGTTCCAAACTCCCACAATTTCCCTTCTCATGCCCTACCGCCCATGGGGTTTTCCCGAGACCCATCGTCCCTCGTACATGGCCTCCTTGAGCCGACTCTCTTTGTAGAAAGTGTACGATGCCGTGCGTGAAATAGGTGGGTCCGCTCTCTGCGTCAACCCTGTGGAAGGAGACATCCCATCATGCCCCAGTCCACCAAGCGCCTGCTCCACCGCCTGGTTTATAAAACGAAGCCACTTTGCCTGGAATCATGGGAAGCAGAATAATTGTTTAAATGAAAATACAGCTAAACAGTTTATAATAAAAAAAATAAAAAAGGTATACAGTGCACATTGGTTGTGTTCAGAACGGAATACTAACTTACGACTAACTGAATACAGCATGCCTCATGACCTCATCAAGTTGCATGTTTAAATTTGTGCGTGACATCCAGTTATTACCTTCTTTTTTTTTTAACCCAAATTTGTACATCGTGTCAATATTTGGCAGTTTCTTCAAATAATATGTCAAGAAAAGAAATGGAAGGTTGTCAAACGCATAACATTGTTGATTACAGTATTACACACAGTGTGTTATTATGCATACTATTGCCCATTTTGTCAAATATACTGGGTCATAAAGGTATTCTATGCATCCAGAAAATGTGCATACAATGCACAGTATGCGCTCACTAAACTGCATATTCTGTATAGTAAGAGTAGTAAGGTAATCTATTCCAAACAGTCACAAATTATGAAAATGATGGTCTACCTTTTCAGCTGGTGAGGAGGCCATCAGAGTGAAGCTCTCCTCTGGTGATGTCACCTTTAAACCATACCTGCAAAGAACAACACACATTAACATACAAACTTACAACCAGCATTGGGTTAGTTACTCAAAAAAAGTTATAGACAAGAAATTTCAAATTACTTCGCCAATTGTAATCAGATTACTTTTTTCAAAATATTTTAAAAAAAAGTAATATTACTAATTACTTTACTTCTAAGTTACTTTCTCAAACACTTCACAAAATGTTTGTTTTTCCACGCAACAAATTCAAAATAACGTCCATATTTCCTCCTTGTTCACTATCGTCCCAGAAACGTAAACAGATGTACATATAGGGCTGTCACGATTAACTGTCAAACATGTAATTACGATTATCCTGATTAATTGTCTGTTTTAGGGCTATGATTGTTATATTTCTTAAAGATGCACGTGTGCTTCATACACAAGTCATTTTTACTTATTTAACTTCAAATATATAAATCAAATAATAAAATAAGGATATATGATTTCCTTACTTTCCTTCTTAGGGCTTTAAAAAATTAATGACATAAAAAAATTATGTTTTAAATATCTCCTCAATCCTCGTGGTGGCGTAGTGACTCGCCTCAATACAGGTGGCAGAGGACGAATCTCAGTTGCTGCCGCGCCTGAGACCATCAATCCGCACATCTTATCACGTGGCTCCGTTACCACGGAGATATAGTGCACGTGGAGGCCCACACTATTCTCCACGGCATCCACGCACAAGTCACCACGCGCCCCACCAAGAGCGAGAACCACATTATAGCGACCACGAGGAGATTACCCCATGTGACTTTAGCCTCCCTTGCAACTGGGCCAATTTGGTTGCTTAGGAGACCTGGCTGGAGTCACTCAGCACACCCTGGATTCTAACTCGTGACTCCAGGGGTGGTAGTCAGCATCAATACTCGCTAAGCTACCCTTGCCCCCATAATTTTTTAATCAAGAAACAAAATCCCACACACTGCTGTTGCTAGCGATTAAACAATTTAATGAATGAATACGTTTCGTTCATGCAAACTTCATTGGGTATTTGAAAAAGAGTGCATCACATGCGTATTTAAAATATGGAGTAGCCAATCAAAATCAGTTACAAAAACCGTCATAGCCAATGACAATCAGCAAAGGTGTGACGGCCTATCCCTAAAGACAAAAGAGAGGATACACCTCCAAGTGGACATTCCAAACAGACATAACCTCTGAAATACCATATTAAATCGACATCAGGAAACAATAAATTAATGAAAACACCCAATACTATCCAAAGTCAAAATTATACAGTATAATCCCCTTAATCCAACAGTTCATTATCACGATTGCACATACAACACAATTCAAAATATATTAGTTTATAAAACATTTCAAATTTGCATAGTATAAATTTGCAAATAATGTTGTGTAAAAACACATCTCAATTTCTTCATCACAGCATAACATGAAAGGAAGCTCATCATTAAGACTCACTGGAGTTAACATTTAGAGAGTGTAAATCCAAAAGACCTCTGTAGTATACAGTGCATCCTGAAATGATTCACAGCGCTTCCAAAATGTATTAAATTCATTATTTTCCTAAAAATTCTACACAAAATACCCCATACTGACAAAGTGAAAGAAATTTGTTTGAAATCTTTGCAAATTTATTAAAAATAAAAAACTAAAGAAATCACATGTACATAAGTATTCACAGCCTTTGCTCAATACTTTGTTGAAGCATCTTTTGCACCAATTACAGCCTCAAGTCTTTTTGAGTATGATGCTACAAGCTTGGCACATCTATTTTTGGGCAGTTTCTCCCATTCTTCTTTGCAGGACCTCTCAAGCTCCATCAGGTTAGATGGGGAGCGTCGGTGCACAGACATTTTCAGATCTCTCCAGAGATGTTCAATCGGGTTCAAGTCTGGGCTCTGGCTGGGCCACTCAAGGACATTCCCGGAGTTGTCCCGTAGCCACTCCCTTGTTATCTTGGCTGTGTGTTTAGGGTCGTTGTCCTGTTGGAAGATTAACCTTCGCCCCAGTCTGAGGTCCAGAGCTCTCTGGAGCAGGTTTTCATCAAGGATGTCTCGGTACATTGCGGCATTCATCTTTCCCTCGATCCTGAATAGTCTCCCAGTTCCTGCCGCTGATAAACATCCCCACAGTATGATGCTGCCACCACCATGCTTCACTGTAGGGATGGTATTGGCCAGGTGATGAGCGGTGCCTGGTTTCCTCTAGACATGATGCTTGCCATTCAGGCCAAAGAGTTCAATTTTTGTTTCATCAGACCAGAGAATTTTGTTTCTCATGGTCTGAGAGTCCTTCAGGTGCCTTTTGGTAAACTCCAGGTGGGCTGTCATGAGCCTTTTACTGAGGCGTGGTTCCGTCTGGACACTCTACCATACAGGCCTGATTGGTGGAGTGCTGCAGAGATGGTTGTTATTCTAGAAGGTTCTCCTCTCCCCACAGAGAAATGCTGGAGCTCTGTCAGAGTTACCATCAGGTTCTTGGTCACCTCCCTGACAAAGGCCCTTCTCCACCGATCGCTCGGTGGATCCCGGTGACTCCAAACTTCTTCCATTTACGGATGATGGTGGCCACTGTGCTCATTGGGACCTTCAGTGCTGCAGAAATTTTTCTGTACCCTTCCCCAGATCTGTGCCTCGATACAATCCTGTCTCGGAGTTCTACAGACAATTCCTTGGACGTCATGGCTTGGTTTGTGCTCTGACATGCACTGTTAACTGTGGGACCTTATATAGACAGGTGTGTTCCTTTCCAAATCATGTCCAATCAACTGAATTTACCACAGGTGGACTCCAATTGTTGTAGAAACATCAAGGATGATCAGTGGAAACAGGAAGCACCTGAGCTCGATTTAGAGTGTCATGACAAAGGCTGTGAATACTTACTGTATGTACATGTGATTTATTTTGTTTTCAAGATTTAAAACAAACTTCTTTCCCGTTGTCATTATGGGGTATTGTTTGTAGAATTTTGAGGAAAATTATTAATTTAATCCATTTGGAATAAGGCTGTAACATAAAAAAATTTGGAAAAAGTGAAGCGCTGTGAATGCTTTCCGGATGCACTGTAGTCTATATATCCATCTCTAGGTGGCACCTTTACCTTTTCAATCCCAATGAATCGTAAAGTTGAAACATCATGATTAAATTGAATAAAATGAACCACATCTGGATAATTCATATCCTTTCGTCTAGTGGAACTTTATGTGCACTGATGCATTGTTTAAGTTGTCTAGACGTTTTTCCCCACACACCCCATGCCGCAAGGAGAAAGTATTAAATAAACCACATGTGTCAAGGTACATGGAATGACATCAGAAATAGAGTTTCCCTGTGCGGGGATGGCAGAAATGATTTGTTTTGTAGGTATTATTACATTGGGCACAATGGCAACATCTATATTTGCCATTTGGAATAGGGCTTAACACAGTCTGGTTAGATGTGAGCTAATTTCCTTCTTTTTAAAAAAAAAAAAAACAGGCATGAACCAAAAGATCTTTGACATTGTTTGCTCTAAAAATAACTATTAGAGGGGAGTGTAGAAACGTGCCTGCCAAGCCAGGATTCGATGAGAGCAGATGCCAGTGTTTTCTAAAAAGATTTTCTATACAATTTGAAGCAGGGGAATGAGTTGTAGTAAACGTAAAACAAACCTTTTTCTCCTTTTATAACTAGCTTGCAATGATTCAGAGCGTCAATCAATTAATTTCTGTGTGTAAGTGCGCTGCGGAAATTTCTGTCGCATTATCTACGCTTTTTCTATATCATCATTATCTGAATTACACAAATGTCTTATTCTAAAAATAATTGGCTTTTCGGGAGACCCTCTTTAAAGTAATAAGGTGGAAAAGCTTGAAGCAAGGAGGAGTGAATTTCTGTCGGTCTCCTTCATATATAGTGTTGTAAAAAAACTGCACTCACTCTTTTAGACCCACATATCAAGAAAAATGGACACGCTCAGTGCTGTATTCCAAATTGAACTCCAAATTTTTTGCAAAACTATTCAGAAGATTGACAAATGTATTTCATTTAAACTGAAAGATACAAAACACATCGTCAATATACCTATACCATTTCAAGATTTTGGAACAGTATGGGTTAACATGGTAAATGGTCTACACTTATTTAGCGCCTTTTTAACCTTATCGGTATTCAAAGCACTTTACACTGTGACTCATTCACCCATTCACACACCAATGGTGGCAGAGCTGCCATGCAAGGCATTAGCCTGCCATCAAGAGCAACCAACTCTGCGATTAGTGGATAACCCGCTCTACCACCTGAGCCACAGTCGCCCACAAAACATTCCAACAAGAAAACATTATCAAAACTGAAATAATTATACTTAAGGACACGTGAAGCCAAATCCACGATAAATTCTGTTGGATTTTTTCCTTCCTCAAGACAGGAGAGGTAATGGTTTAAAGCCTGAAGTCCACTATCGTGCAAAATGTATAAAAGCTGGTAATATCAAGTGCTATTATATAAAACACCAAACTGGTAAATCATGTATATTGGAAATTGTATTAATGTAATCAGTTGAATCACGAATAATATACGCCGGCAAAGAATCAACAAATGGCTTGACGTAATCGTCATATTGTGACAAAGGAGATAAAAGAGGATTGGTTTGGGCCACAATTGGGCGACCAGGAGGGTCAAACAATCGTTTATGGGTTTTTGGCAAAGTATAAAAAAACAGGTCGTATCGGATGCTGACAATAAAGAAAATCAAATTCATTCTGTGAAATCCAACATTGTTCTTTTGCATTAAGAAATGTAAAAATCTCTCTCTGAAAAGTGAACGTAGGGTCAGAGGATAAAAAGTGGCATTAGTCGTCGGGGCAAGGGTAGCTCAGCGAGTATTGACGCTGACTATCACCCTTGGAGTCACGAGTTTGAATCCAGGGTGTGCTGAGTGACTCCAGTCAGGTCTCCTAAGCAACCAAATTGGCCCGGTTGCTAGGGAGGGTAGAGTCACATGGGGTAACCACCTCGTGGTCGCTATAATGTGGTTCTCGCTCTCGGTGGTGCGCGTGGTGAGTTGTGCGTGGATGCCGCGGAGAATAGTGTGAAGCCTCCACACGCACTATGTCTCCACGGTAACGAGCTCAACAAGTCACTTGCCTGGATTGCCAGTTTCAGACGCGGAGGCAACTGGGATTCGTCCTCCACCACCCGGATTGAGGCGAGTCACTACGCCACCAAGAGGACTTAGAGTGCATTGGGAATTGGGATTCCAAATTGGGGAGAAAATGGGAGAAAATAAAAAATAAATAAAAAATGTGGCATTAGTCAATTGTGACAAAAATCTCTAAAAGAAAATCTTAAACCACAATTGCTCCAACTTTGTCAGCAGGTTTAATAACAATATCTGAATCTTTATTCAACTTCGCCAAAGCTTTTCTTTCATAAATAGACAAGTTTTGTGGTATCTGTCGAGAAGCGGTACAAGACTGCATAACATCTCATTCAACAATCCGACAAAAGTTGTGTATACAATGATTAGAGATGTTGGGATAAAACGTGCTCTTGGGTATGAAAGGGGTAAGAAACAGAGAACAAAGAAGAAACAGACTTAATTTCAGTTTTGAAAAACATTTATATAAGTCCACTTGCAACCCAAAAACCTTGACCACACATGTAGGTACAAACAGAAATCTGATTATCAGAGAGTTCTTTTAAAGGGCAAAAAATGTCAAAGATCTTTTGGTTTATATAAATGGTTCATGCCTGTTTTAAAAAAATGTCTGATGTCATTCCATGTACCTCGACACATGTGGTTTATTTAATACTTTCTCCTCGCGGCATGGGGTAATTATGTAATTTTTGACTTTGGATAAGGGCTGTCGATTTAACGTGCTAATTCAGTGTGATTAATTATATAAAAAATATTGCAATTAATCATGTCCCCGGGCCGTATATTCTTTCCATCTGAGCAATTCAAGCTTGAAGTACCACCTGTTTTCTCCAGGGGGCAGTAAGCGAAACTTCAGCTGTTTGGGCAATGGGGTTAAACAGAGAAAAAACACACTCACCGACAGCAGACAGCACAAGATGAGAACACTTTCTTGTGTACAATCACAGCTGGAAGGAGTGCAAATACGAACGCAGGGACCCATATACCCGTTTTTCCCGGGAGTCTCCCGTATTTCACACCCATCTCCCGCCAACCCCCCGTCCCGTTTTGTTATTTCTCCCGGGAAACTCCCGTAATTTGTATTGCCCAAACCTCATTATATGATAATCACATCAGTATATTATTCCAAGGTTGTCCAGTTGCCAGATTTTGTATGAAAGCATCCTACTCACACAATCGACACATTTCAACCCATTTGTGACCTCAACCTGGCAACCTACAACCCACTTGCGCTGTTGATAGCAGGTTATCTGTTATAATATCTGTTTGGAATGTCCACTTGGAGGTGTATCCTCTCTTTTGTCTTTAGGGATAGGCTGTCACACTTTTGCTGATTGTCATTGGCTATGACGGTTTTTGTAACTGATTTATTTTTTTGAGCCCTTATTTCTCATGAAGCAAAACCTTTGAGATTGTTTCATCATTTCATCATAAATGTGCCTCTCCTCCTCTGTGTTACTGCATGACATTAACACTGCATGTATGAACTCACAATGACCAGAAACGTTTGCCATTTCACAATCATTTTAAGTAAAACCTGAGCACTTCGTTCACTATCAAAGTTTATATTTGTTCGTTTATATTTTCTTAAGAGTTTGGTTCGAGCCTCTGGTCTGTGCTGATGGCGCACACATCAGAGTGCTTGAAAAGCGCATCACATGCTCTTCTGGCCAGGAGCTGCTCTGGTTGACATCTGCGGTGCAGCTCAGTAATGCTCGGAATTCAACTGAATGACACACAAATGTGCCGTTCTTGGCATTTGTATGCTAAAAATGTATGTATTATACAGAAATAATATTTTAGAAATATGTGTAACTCAAGTAATGTACTTAATTGAACATTTGTAATTGTAATCCGATTACAAGAATTTTAAATTTTATGAGTTAGACTACCTATAAGTAATTAGATTACAGTAACTAATTACTCAGTAATCAGAAAAATTGCAAACATCGAAGACACTTTCTAAGTAAACAAAGCAAATAAACATGACTCGCACTCACAGGCCAGTGTTTTCCTCAGAAACAGGCTCCACCCACAGCGTAGCCAATGGGAAGACGTGATGAGTGGAAAACTGGGAGGGGTTCAAAAAAGTAATGCAACTAATGCCAAAGCAATTTCCAGATAATAAATGCACTGGATAATATATGATTCTGTTCTACATTTGTGATAAAATAATCTCATTTCCTGCATTTGACTTTGATTCTCCATGCTCCCATTAAGTAGCACAATCACTTTATCTAGTGAAACAAGGTTTTAAAATGAGGTACTGTACATCAGTAATGTCATGTAACTGCAAGTTCATAAATAGGGACACATTCACACACAATAAAGAGGACAGGGGGATCTGGGAAAATTGGGAGGAAAATAAGGGGTCAACATCTCAAATATTCACTGTACATTCACTAAGACAAGAACCACTACTGTTCAACATAAAACCATCTAGCACAACATGCCCCCAACTGCAGTCAGATACAGGTATTTTAATGCACGGTGCTTTTCAAATGAGTTTAAACAGGGGGGTTGCAAGCAGGAAGCCTTGGAATGCACCCAGACAGATGTACTGTCATCTTACTATGGTGTCGTACCACATTAAAAAAGGATATTTTAAACAAGGGAGCACTAAAAGGAACGAAAAACGAAAATTCTTTCTTATGTGGAACCTTTTAATGCATATTACACCCCGAATATGATGCATGGGCTACATGGACAACTTTTATTATTCTTAAGTGTCCTTATTTAAGCTTTAAAGGTGCAATATGTAACAATTTTCATGTAATATTCGCCTTTTTGCCAACGTGTGAACGGCTTGTAACGCAACTTAAAAATTTAGCCCTTCCCGGACTAATTATGGCATCAGGATATGACTAATAACGTCAGGATATGACGTTTATGCGCGCTCCCGAGAGCCTTGCCTCAGACAGTAATAGCTTCTCTTCCGCTATTCAACAGCGACAACTGTCTACAACGCTAGGTAACGTTATCTTAGAGATGGAATCCAGCAAACGTCTGGCTCCCAGAACAACACCGACTCTTACACAAACCAATAAAACATTAAATCTACTGAATCCCATCTGGCTATGCGGGGAAAGTGGTCATGGTCGAGAGGAAAATAGAGTGAACATCGGCAAGGCATTTGATTCCTGGAGGGACCTTCATTCGTTTTGGGGATCAAAACCGACACTGAATTGCCATTCTTCTTATTGGACAGGTAAGCTTACATAACTGCAAAGCATGTGAAATATTGTGCCATAAGGATTGATCTGGGCAATTTTAGCTAACTTGATCTTACCTGCACAATAACTGTCAAAAACAATGTTAATCTGTAATTATTCAGCAAGGTAATCTACAATAACACATGAAATGAATGCAAAAAGCTCCATTCATTAGTGTAACGTAACTTGGTTATACAAAAAATATATACATTCTGTTATTATAAAACAATAGCACATCGATATATCATAATAACAGTTGTGATGGAATCACATCAATACTGAATTGTGCCAACATAATTATAATGTGCAGTCTATTTTATAAACAGCTACTGTCGTCATCCACCAAATTTAGCTAACAGCTAACAGCACGATGTCAGTGAATCACATTCAGACTCTTTGTACATCATTGTTTTGGCTGATGCTCGCATCACTATGGAGTGTGTGTGCACAAGCACGAGCACTAGCAACAGGTAGCTGGCTGCATTTCACTTAAAGGCCACAGGTGTCATTAATAACAAGGTTTCTGAATTTTACATACTGCACCTTTAAAGTGAGTCACTAATCATGTATTGCAAAGACACTAGGGGAACATCATTAAAACTGCTTTAAAGGGATGGTTCACCCAAAAAATGACATTATTTACTCACCCACATGCAGAACACAAACAAAGATATTTTAAAAGAATATCTCAGCTCTGTAGGTCCATTCAATGCAAGTGAATGGTGACCAGAAATTTGAAGGTCCAAAAAGGACATAAAGGCAACATAAAAGTAATCCATACTAGTCCAGTTGTTAGATCCATGTCTTCGGAAGCGATATGATAGGTGTGGGTGAAAAACAGATCAATATTTCAGTCCTTTTTTATATATAAATCTCCACTTTCACATACTTTTGTTTTTGGCGATGAGCATTCTTCGAGCATATCACCACCTATTGGGCATGGAGGAGAATATCAAGTAAAACTTAAATATGAAATATTTATATCAGATATATACTCAGATCTATCATATAGTTTCAGAAAGGATTTAACCACTGAAAATGTATGGATTACTTTTATGCTGCCTTTACGTCCTTTTTGGAGCTTCAAAGTTTTGGCCACCATTCACTTGTATTGTATGGAGCAACAGAGCTGAGACATTCTTCTAAAAATCTTTGTTTGCTTTCAACAGAAGAAAGTCATACACATCTGGGATGGCATGTGGGTGAGTAAATGGTGAGAGCATTTTCATTTTTGGATGAACTATCCCTTTAATTTTCCTCATAAGAAAGAAAGTCATGTGGATTTGGAACAACATGGGGGTGAGCAAATTATAAAATCATTTTTATTTGAGAACGAGTATTTCCTTTAACAAAGGAAGATGCATGGGGCTAAACACTACAGCTATAAGGTGCATATTTTGTTACTGGGGGCAGTATACTACAGAGGAAACACTTTATTCGTACAGCCCATACTTACAGGATTCTTATAGGGGACCATGCCCTACCAAAACAAAGATAAACATAACTAAAACATTAGTCATTGGAAATAGATTGTTTGTCTGACCAAATGACCAGTTGGCAAAAAAGACAAAAAAGAAGTGAAACTATTGTGTAAGCAAAGACAGGAAAAGCAGAAATGAAGCTGAAATGGTAGTGATCGAAACATATGTATAAGGACTGCAACAAACCTGTGCATGGACGAGCGCATCGTTAAAGAGGATGAACCAGTTGACAGAAAAACGCCCTGCGTTCTGAAGGCTCAAAGCTTTATTACTGCTTTCACAGATCAGCCGACGAGACGGCTTCCGGAGGGAGTCCTGAAAAGAGATGAGAGCTTGTGAATTCATACCAAGTTGTAAAGAAATAGTTTTTAGACACATTGGAGTAGGTTTCAAATCTCTAAATGGAATCGGTTCTCATGTGTCACGTGACTTATTCCAACACAGCAATTTTTAAGAAATGCAATCACAAATGAGATTTAAGCGCTATGGCAGAGGGTAAGATTATCAGTCAATAACGGTTTAAATTTGGGTCTGCTCATCATACAACACCATCATATGGCTTCAGAAGACTCAGAATACAAATATGGAGTACTTTAATGTAGGTTTCTTTCTTTTTTTGTCTTTTTGGAGCTTTGCAGTATAATTCACAAGCTGCTTCACCCATAATACTGAGCTGGAATGTAATTAGGGTGAGTAAGTGATGCCAACATTTTCATTTTTGGGTGAGCTATTCTTTTAATTAACAGAAAAACGTCATCCAAGTTCTCTCTCCTCCGCAGTCTAAATTTCAATCCCATTAGAGCATTTCTAACACTAAATTAAAAGTGTTTGCTCAACAGGGAGAACATCTGGCTGTCTGGTGCGCATTAGACTGACTGCCACCTGGCAGCTAAAGTGCCTGTGAGACCCTGAGAAAGACATGTGACTCACGGTCATCTTTCCAGGAAAGGTCTTCCAGAAATGGAGTGTGTACTCTGCTTCATTCCTCCTCCTCTTCAGATGAAGAGCCATTGACTCGTATTTGGAGCAGGCATCTTGAAGCTTCTGATAATCCACCGAGTGCTGTCACACAAATGAGAATGAGTGGAAATCGAAGTTTTGATGTGTGTTCAGAATGGGGTGGGATTACATCATTCAATATTACCCAACATGTTGCCTTGGGAAAAAAAAAACATTCAGAAGATAAAAAATGACCCAAGTTCAGCCATGAAACTGGCGCATTAAAAAAGGCGCAAGCTGATATGTTCTCTGTTATCCGATTGCCTCGTTCACATGTGAACGTTGAATGGTGTAAGCTGATTGGTCCTTTGACATGTAATCGGGTAGCCAAACAACTTGCAACTCTCTTTGTGTAACATTTCAATTGCTGTTTTACAGTGAGTTTTTCTCTGAAACCCACCTCCACCCCACCTCCACTGGTCTAGATTAGCTACATGGGGATTGTTTGTATATCTATTTTTGTAGCAGCATGTCCTACATACTCGATGCCGCATGTCGAGCATATTGTCTAATTAACTGTATGACTCTGTATTTTCTAGCAGTAGCAAGTCTCAGTACTTGCTGCGCAGCAGCTGCAGCAGCAGATCTAGTCCACCAAGAGCATTATCCTATCAAAATGTCATACCCAAATGATATGCTAAAGGCTTTTAAGCTGGCATTTGTTTAAATATTTTTCCACTTAAAAAAAGTTAACCTAAAGTAATAAATAGTTTTGCCAGCAAGTAGTTATGTGACACAAAAAAAAAAGAAAAAAAAAAAGAGAAGCAGTACAACTGTCAACAATGTCTAACTAGTGCATGTTTACAAAGAAAAACTATTGAAAAACAGCGCAGACAAACAAAAACGCATTAGATGTGAACGGTCCATAAGGCTGAATGCCCTTCATCATGGCCACCATGTTTAGAGCACATGACCAGCCGAATATTATTGGGAAGTGAAAACATTTTGCTTCCACACCAATAGATGGCAGTATAAAATTTAAGACTAATGTTTTAACCACCAGGAAATCATAAAGAAAACAAAATACTTTGTGCACCTTGAAATACATCATGGTTTCATGCTGTAACTATAAAATCAGGAGAGAGAATCATTTTATAATGAGCACTTTTGACAATGTGGGTGATGAAATGAAGAGTGTTGGTGAGAGTGTGTACCCACCACTTCATAGCAGGTAGCCAGTTTGAGCAGCAGCCGTCCATATTCATGCAAGTGCTTTAAGGGCAGGTAAAAGAGATGAGCCAGATTATCAGCTATGGGCAAACCCTCTTCAGAGCACTCAGACAACCTCTGAACAACCTCCGCCCCCTTCCCAAACACATCACTTTAAAAAGACAGAGAGAGAGAGAGAGAGAGAGAGAGAGAGAGAGAGAGAGAGAGAGAGAGAGAGAGAGAGAGAGATTTAGTATAAATGTCATAATTTAATCTTAAATTCTGTTAGGTTAGCATCCACAAAAACAAATAAAAATTATAATAATAATAATAACAAAAACTCACTTGCAAGGTTTCACAAGTGCCTGAAATCCCCCCATGACTAAGAGATCACAAACTGCAGTACAGTACCTGTATATAATAAGAAGACAGAAAAACAATGGAAGTGAAGGAAATCACTACAGTGAAACTGAACTGACGTGGAGGTTTCTAACTGTATGTTTCTAAAGCTTACAGGGGCCATATTCTACACTTTTGCCATATTCCAAATTTACAATGCAAGTCAAAGTTGAATCAAAAACAGCATTTTGCACTCTCGCTCTGACACTTAAATGAATAGTTCTCCCAAAAATGAAAATTCTCTGATCATTTACTCACCCTCGTGCCATCCCAGATGTGTATTACTTTCTTCTGCCAATGAATGGTGGCCAGAACTTTGAAGCTCCAAAAAGCACATAAAGGCATCATGAAAGTAATCCATTCAACTCTAGAGATTAAATCCATATCTTCAGAAGCAATATAATAGGTATGGGTGAGAAACAGATCAATATTTAAGTCCTTTTTTTGCAATAAATTCTCCTCCCGGCCCAGCAGGTGGCGATATGCACAAAGAATCGCCAAAACAAAAGAAGAATAACTCTTAGGAGAGATGAGAGCGCTTATGAGGGCTGTTTGAAAGTGGCCATTTTTAGTAAAAAATGGACTTTGATCAGTTTCTCACCCACACCTCTCATATCGCTTCTGAAGACATAGATTAAACCACTGGAGTCATATTGATTACTTTTATGCTGAATTTATGTGCAGTTTTTGAGTTTCTAAGTTCAGGTCACCATTCACTTTCATTGAATGGACCTACACTGCTGCGATATTCTTCAAAAAAATCTTTGTTTGTTCTGTAGAAGGACAACAATTATACACATCTGGAAGGGCATGAGGATGAGTAAATGATGAGAGCATTTCCATTTTTGGGTGTACAATTCCTTTAAAATTAGAAAGGCTGTTGATACTCTGTTACGATTGGTTAGTTTTATTTTAGACATCATGTCTAATTAAAAATAATTTTTGAAAAATGCATCTCAAAATACCCGTTATATTCTATTTGTGGCACTGCATCAAGCTTTTTTTAATACATGTATGAATTCGGTGTGAACAGCCCCTTACACTGGACACTTCTGAATGAGCGGTTTTTGCAACTTAGTTTCAATAAATGGTCTGGGCAGACAAGGGAGGCAGCTTGGTGTTCACACTGAGCATGAGTACATAGTAAGCTGAGCTATATTTCAAAAAGCAAGTTAAATCCTGTTTTCCATTATATGTCCTTTTTAATAAAGGTGGGGTGAAGAAAAACAGCCACGGCCATATATTCCATCTGCTGAGGTCATCACTGATGTAACCTCTACGCTTCAGAATCTTTAATTGCCTGTGTGTGTGTGTGCTGTATACATACTCTGAATAAGTGTCCAGGAACAGATGTGCATTGTCAAGAAGAGCAAGACCTCGGATATCACGCGAGCTCCGCAGGATAGAGCTCATTAAGGCAGAGTTTTGACCCGTTAGCTGAGACAGTCGACTCAATCGTCCAATCAGATTTTGCAGCAGCCCTGCAGAGGACTGACCAAGGGTGGAGCTTAACGAGTCTAAAAGAAATAAGTGAATTTTTAGGACTAAAATCCCAAATAATCCTTCAGTCTCACAAGATATAGTTTATAGTTTGATTTCTACAAAAACCAAGGACAAGATTGTAAAGATTCTGAACATTTGGGGAGTTTTTCCTGATGTGGAGGTAATGCAAACAATATCATATTAGTTGATATAAAGTTGGTCTTGCAAAACAAAGATGTACAGTATTCTAAATGAGAATCAAAAGAAAATGTCCCTGTTTACACCAGGTTTTAACATCCATCTCAGGTGATGAAATATCAAAAGTGGTCAAAGGAGGAACTTTTGAAACCTGCTGTTTATAATGATCTGTCTTGGCAGACCACTTATAAACAGATCACCCGAGATGGATGTTAAAGGGATAGTTCCCTAAAAAAAAAATTAAATTCTCTCATCAGGTCATCCCAGATGTATATGACCTTTTTTCAAGTCAATGGTGACAAAAACTTTGAAGCTCCACAAAGAACATAAAGGCAGCATAAAAGTAACCCACATAACTGCAGTGGTTTAATTCATGTATTCTGAAGTGATCCAATCGGATTTGGGTGAAAACAGACAAACATATAACCCCTTTCACTGCACGATCATGATATCAAGATAGGTTACACTTGCAAGTATTTGACGCATGTGCAGTGCACTAGATGGTGCTAGGAAGTGTAATCGAGCTTAGCATTATGATCGCCAAGGAAACTGCTGATGTCAAGATTTACAGTGGAAAGGGAGTTATATTTTGGTCTGTTCTCCCCCAAAACCTATTGGATTGCTTTAGCCACTGAAGTCGTACTTTTAAGCTGCCTTTATGTGCTTTTTGGAGCTTCAAAGTTTCGTTCACCATTCACATGTGTTGCGTGGACCTACAGCGCTGAGATATTCTTTTAAAAATCTTCGTTTGTGTTCTGCAGAAGAAAATAAAAAAAAGTAATGCACATCTGGAATGGCGTGGATGAACTACTCCTTTAAAAATGTAAACAGAGCCAATAAGACATCAATCATGGATTGTCATACAGCACATTCCACACACTGTCATACCCAGTTTGAGCAGTGGTTCGAGCAGGAGTCTCTTGATATTGCTGAGTTTGCAGTAGTATTTTCTCTCTGTGGCCACCAGCTCGTGCAGACTGGCAATAAAACCCATTACATTACGGTCCGCCAATGCCGCGCAAATCTGTCCACCCGCACACACACTGCTCACATAACCCAGCTACCACACAGATACAGAATGAAGAGTCAATAACAGTATTACCACACCATCAATGGGCACAACTCCGAGTCAGAGATAACAATACTACACCATAATATTGAAAATAGTCTGGACGAGGAATAATGTTATACACAACCCATCTGAAATGATTGCTCACATTCATACAAAAGGGGAGCAGCACAGGCTGCTGTGTGTACTCCCCTGTTTGCTCCTCTCCCATCTGCTCCACCTCATCTTTCACCTGCTGCCCACTGTAGTACAGGATTGGCTGGATGCAGTCTCCATCAGCCAATAGGAGAGTGTGCTGTTGCCCCGCCCCTATATCCCAGACACGAATCCCCTCTGACAGCTGCAAGAGGACATATGGGGACAAACAGAGTAAACTGTCAAACTATGTACAAGAGTGTACACTTTATACATAGAGACTCACACTACAGGTTGTGTTGTCTCAGCATTTTGAACACATTGCTGAAAAATGTCCCTAGATATCAGGTGAATGTGACTAAGCTTAGAAGTTATATGAAAAAGGTAAGTTAAATAATGTTTTTTTTCTCTCTTTAAAAAATGGTTACAGTGTGGGATTATTTAAAAGTTAAGAGAGTAATTTCTGTGCCACTAGTGGCACCAAATGTAACTGCACAAAACATTATTCCAATTGGTCAGCCATACAGGTAGCCCTGCCCAAAACTCACACCATTGGTTCAGCTAGAAGTTGACATATCAGACCACTTAAACAAAAATAGCAACGCATTAAACTCGGATAGGAGCAGTGGTCATTTTTACACACTTTTTTATTTTAGTAATAAAATAATTTATCTGGATTGAGTGACGATATTGTTGTTGTGAACACATGGGTTTATTCGCACATTGTTTGTGCATTAATATGGTTTTTCGCAAAAATTATATATTCGCAACTTGCAAACGGGTGATTCACGGTGCCCTGGCGCCCCAACAGGAAAATGTATCAGCCGAGTATTTAAAGGGGTCATGAAATGTAAAATCACATTTTCCTTGATATTTCGACATAAGAGGTAAATGTAAAATGAAAACATACAGTAAATTTCAGAACTAAAATCTTCCGTCCCAGTCTAAAAAGAGCATTTATAGTTACCACCCTGCTGAAACATCCCGTTTTGAAAACCGTGTGTTCGTGATGTCACAAGACATTGCTCTCTGCGTTTACACGCCCCACAACATGCATCATCGTACCCTTGGAGCTCAGTTCAAGAGACGGAGAGAGCAGGACAGACAGGCAAAGTGTGGTCAACTATTCCTGAACACCAAAGGGGAGCCATCTGGACTATTTTGAATCATTTTTGCATATAAACATGCACTAGACAGACATCTTTGACTAATGTCATATATCTTGCGCCAATATTAAAAAACGTTGTGTCAAGTTACAACTCTGAAATGGAGACTCCATTCTGTTTATTATACGTTCTGCTAAAATTTGTCATTTTAACCATTCAATATGTTTTAGTGAGGTTTGATCCCTTCGATACAAACATCACTATCATTTATTTTGTGTGTATACCTTGGTTAAATGGGGGAAACTGGTGGGTGATTCCATGTGTCCCAGCTGTCCAGAGGTGTTACAGCCCCAGGAGAACACCTGCCATACACACACATTACATGAAGTTCCACTGTAATAGAGTCACCTCTTAATAAATGGCACAGATATGCAGGTAAAGTGTCACCTGTGATTGTGCTGTAAGGGCGAGAGAGTGATGAGCACCTGCAGCCACTCTCAGCACCTCTTTACCATTCAGACTCTTAATACAGACGGGCTGCACTCTAGAAGAGAATAACAAATGAAGAGCTTTTACTATAAAGTCATCAATTTTAATGCATCTAATACGTTTGTCCTTACTGTCGTAGGGCATATCAAACTTTTAAAGCTTTGAATTTTACATAACTCATAAAGCTTGACTTTATAATACAGTATAGATCAGGAGTGCTCAGTCCTTCTCCTGGAGACCTAGATTCAAGCCTGCATATCTGCCTGTGATTGACAAGTGAGCCCAAACACCTAGACCTGGACAGTTTAAGTGTGTTTGGGTTGCTGACATACAACATGTCTTTTCAATATCTATTATTATTATTATTATTATTATTATTATTTCAATTGAATTTATTAATTTCTTACATAATTAATAAGCCCCTTTATTAATTATTCCATGCTGCCTACTCTCGGCAAGATTAAATGTGTTAATATTTTAATTTACTTTTTATTAATTGTACTAAATTAACATTAAACTGATAGCCCAAATAATAATTCATCACTATATTACAATATAAGGTAATTTAGCATGTCACACTGCAGGACACCTCATGCCTCTCTAGTGATGGGCAGAAGCTGACCTGGGAAGGAGGTCTCCATGTCCGAGCTGCCCTTCCTGGCCCCGCCCCCAGCTCCACACTTCTGTCTGCAAGGAGGGCAGGTGGGTGTCGGCCTCAGGTACGCCTCCTGAAGCAAGCGGAACAGCCCGCATTCGGGGACGGCTCGTTCGTCTCAAAAGACGAGGAGACACTAAGAAACAAAACAAACAGCACACAACACATTCAAGAGAGCGAGGGACATCAATATCCAGGTGGAGTAACAACATGCAAAATCACACAAACATGCAACCAGAGATAACGCAACAGAAGGATCTTAAGAAAATAGGGTTTACAATTGCACGCACGCGCACACACACACACACACACACACACACACACACACACACACACACACACTCTAACACTGCCATGCTGAGTTATGTTCCAGCCCCACTGGGTTCCATCTGTTGCACAGGTGGGGACAAGAATGAGAAAGTTGTGTGTGTGTTCATGTTGCAGGTCGCTCAGCATTGGCGACCATTGTCTTTTCTTGCCCATCTATCATGCTTTATGATGTTTGAAGACCAAACAAACTGGGTTAAAGGGATAGTACACCCAATGCAAATTCTCTCATCATTTACTCACCCTCATGCCATCCAAGATGCATATGACTTTCTTTCTTCTGCAGAACACAAACAAAGATTTTTAGAAGAATAGGTCCAAACAATACAAGAGAACCGTGACTAGAACTCAGAAGGTCTAAAATGGACATCAAAAAAAGTAATCCAAAGGTTAATTCCATGTCTTCAGAAGCAATATGATAAGTTTGGGTGAGATCAATACATTGACAGTGGCTGAATGTGAAGGCAAAAGTGAAAGTGTAGATTTATAGTAAAAAAGGACTTGAATGTTGATCTGTTTCTCACCCACAACTATCATATCGCTTCTGAAGACATGGATGTAACCACAGGAGTCTGGATTACTTTTATTCTGCCGTTATGCCCTTTTTGGACCTTCAAAGTTCTGGTCACCATTCACACGCATTGTATGGACCTACAGAGCTGAGACATTCTACTAAAAATTTTAATTTGTGTTCTGCAGAAGACAAAGGTCATACACATCTGGGATGGCATGACGGTGAGTAGATGATGTGAGAATTTTAATATATGAGTGAACTATCCCTTTAAGACCATTTGTCTGGCACTCCAAGTCTCAACAGCAGAGTGACCTCAAAAAGCTCCAACATCACAATCTCTAACCCTGCAGACTACATGTAAATACTTTTTACACATGCAAAGCACTGCAGCAGAATGATTCCTGAGACCTTACATGAACTTGTTTTGACTACATATAATGAAAGAAAAGATTAGAACTACATAACCCTCCAAATACAGTCGGCAACCTGTTTGTCAACTAAGGAGGACTACTTCTATGTAAGGGTGAATCGCACAATGCCTGTCAAGAACATGTACAGGTCATATTTCAGGGCAAAATCAACAGCAGAAATACATGTAAATTAAATTTAAAACATAAAATTAAAATCCCGTATGATGAATTTTCCCCAACAAAATTAAAGCACATTTCCCACTAAATTCAATTATAACAGTAATGAGAAGAGACTCATTCCCATTAATGTGATGTGAGTTCAAATAATTATATATTATTTAAATAGTAAAAGACGTTTCGTTTAAATGCTAAGAATATTAATGGTACCAAAATTATGTTGCATGTTCTTCATGAAAAATAATTTCTTTTGATTTTGGGCTGAATTCTGACCTGGATACGTGTCCGTGACATTCACACCTAAATCTGCTTCTGATCTGTATGTTATTGTTCATTCAAATACAACTACACATAAAGAAATACCTTCGGTCGCTGCAGTGGAAGACGATGCCTTCACCTGAGGCTCTGCATTGTCTATAACCATGGCGACAGCAATAAATGGGACACCTGTCAAAGTGTGCCATCAGCAGAAATTTGAAAAGGCACGCCGATAAAAGCACAGGTCGGAAATGCAGAGATTTGTAGGGCTAAGCTTTGAACCTAATGAACTACAGTAAGTCTTGACGAATGGCACAGCATTATGCTTAAAACCCCATGTGCTTAAACATTCAACTAATGAAAGACCACGTACAATAGCATACCAGTCAGCCACATGGTTTCATCACACCCTCTAAAACAGTCTCTTCAACTACTTTATTTTTTTCAAGGGCCAGGTAATCCAAATGAAAATGAGCAGGGACAAACTTTTATTTTGCAAGTAATTATCAGATCTTTTTAAGTCTAACAAGTTTATTAAATAACATTTCAATTGAAAACCCTTTTCAGGGACACCATGTGAGAATGGGAAGTGTGAATGGCGAACCCTACTGATAGGTGCAACATCAGGACCAATATTACAGTCCTTTCGCAGGTTGCTACGAAAGCGAATCGTCATGGCCCTGTTCAAGCTGGCAACCCGCAACAAGCAGTGGGGAAACAGTCTTATCACAAGGACCATCCATCGATGTTAATATGTTGTGTGCACAGCTATTAAAGAAAAATTGATGCAGTGTAATATCAGGGTTTACATATGATACGTTCCTGATATTCAATAGAATATTTTGAACAATCATCTAATCTAAAGCATCGCCATCAAAACTGCATTATGTTCCACATATTTCTCCAGCAACTTTTAATGACCAACTGAACTTGATTGTCATCTAAAATTAATTTTAGCATCATAATGCAATTTTCAATTTCTAAAGAATTTTCTGAAAATAAACTCAGCATTGGACAAATAGTTCTGATAGTTTAGTCTTTTCAGACATTCTGAGAATGCTATTCAGCTGCATTTTTTTCATCTAAAAATAATTTTATTTTGTGTAAAGAAAAGGTATATACAGGTCTAAACATTTAAAAAAAATGTTCATGTGGTAATTATTATATTTAATGCTTTATTCATTTGGTAGGCCAATTTATTTGAATTAATACAGGGAAATTTTTTCAAAGATACTTTGTTAAACTGAAAAATATTATGTCGACACTTGTGAAATTTTATTTGTATAAATTGTCATTTGCATTTCCATCAGCTTTATTTTGGTGCGCTAAAACTTTTTTCTCAAACAATCCTTGGATGTAAACGTACTTAGTGCTGACGAAGGTCGCTGCTGACTTTGTCGATCAATCACCGCCATGGAGGCGAAGTTCACTGATGTGGTTACAAGAGTGGGGGATGTTGAGAAATGGATCGATTACCTTTATAGGTTTGAGGGTCTTTATAATCTTGTATTTGAAAAATGATCTATTTTTCCTTATATGTCAAAAGTTAATATGAGTGGATTTTCTCTCTTCACGTGGAAAGTGAATGGGTTGGGGCACCACATAAAAAGAAGGAAGGTTATTTAGCTTCTTAAGTATAAGAAATATGATATAGTGTTTCTTCAAGAAAAGCAACTTTGGAAACTTTGGAAAGATATGGGGTGGGCATTTTTTTATAGTGCTGGCTCGAGTAAGAGCAGAGGAGTCATTACACTGATAAGTAAACATCTACAATTCAAATGTCTCAAACAGAGTAAAGATAAATTAAGAAGAGTCATTATTGTATTAGCTGACATTCAGCGAGAATGTCTTATTTTGGCAAATATTTATGCAACTAACGCTGAAGATTAGGGCTTTTTTTATAGATCTTGAAGGGTTGTTGCAAGCCGCAGGCACCCCTCATGATATAATATTGGGAGGAACTTTAATCTTTTGATTGAACTCAGTCCTTGATCATAGTGAAGCAAGAGTGTGTAAGCCCCCTAGAGCAACAATGATGCTTCAAAGGATGTGTAAAAATCTTGGTCTTACAGATATTTGGAGACTTCTGAACCCATTTGGTAGGGTCTATAAATGTTTTCAGTCTATCAGATTCACTTTACAATAGATTTTTTTTTATATTTAAATCCCTCATTTCCTTTTTTTGATTTCATCAATTGGAAACATCTTAGTGTCAGATCACGCCCTGGTGAGTTTAGAGGTGTTGCAACATATGGAGAAAAATAAATCATATAGCTGGTGCTTTTATGTATCCCTTTTGCAAAATCCTGAATTCCAACAAATGCTAAAGGCTGAAATCTATGTCTATATGGAGACCAACTGAGTATCCTCTGTGGGTGTGCCTTGGGAGGCAATTAAGGCGGTTCTTGGGGGCTGGATCATTCAGTATGGCACATTCACCAAAAAATCCAAAGCACAAGAACTCGTGGAGTTGGAAAGGAATATTAAAAGTGCCGACGCAGATCTGAAGTGCCTAATGTTGAATAGACCCTATTTAAATACAGATATAATACAATTTTGTTGCGGAAGGTGGCGTTTTGGCTATTCAGGGCAAGACAGTCGTACTTTGAGTCGGGGGACAAGGCAGGGAAACCTCTGCCTAGATATATAAAACAGAGAGAGTCTTTTCTACCATTCACTCTGCTGGTAATAAAATATTTACCTTGGCCATTGATATTAATAATGTTTTTAAAGAATTATATCTTGATCTCCATTGTTCCACGTCTTCGTCTACTGATGAGGGTATTAGAAACTTTGTGGAACCATTAGAACTTCCTAAACTGATGACTGAGCAAAAAAAATTCTCTTGATTCTGAGATAACCTTGGAGGCGATTGGCGAGGTAATTAAGGCCTTGCCTGCATGCAATGCTCCGGGGGCCAGATGGCTTTGCACATGAATTTTTTAAAATCTTATGCTACAGAACTGGTTCTACATTTGCTAGAAGTTTATACTGAATAATTAAAGAATGGAAAGCTTCCGCCAACCATGACACAAGCCCGGATCTGTTTGATTCTTAAAAAAAAGACTAAGATACAAGCAAGTGTAAGAGTTACCATCCAATAGAACGATTTAAACTTGGTATTGGGGAGTGTGAGTTAGGATTCTAAAAAACGTCAAGTCTACATTTACAGATGCAAGGGTGCGACTTATGCAATTTAAGATTTTACATTGATTCTATTGGACCCCACTCTAGATTGTATAGGCTTGGTCTGAAAGACATGCCCACCTGCTGGCAATGCCAATCAGAATATGGAGACACAACCCATGTATTTTTGTGGTTTGTTAAGATCTAAGAATTTTGGTTGAGGGTTCGGAGTTTTATGTGTGACGTATTGGGCACTCAAATTTCATTTAGCCCCAGATTCTGTATTTTAGGCAATGGGGCGATCATTAATATAGGGGATATATACATAAAAAATTGGGTCCTAGCCAGTGTTATGATCGGCAGACCGGTCATCCTTAGGGGCTGGAGTGCCCTCATTTCAGTAGCGGTGCACAGAGATGGGCAGGGTAGCAGCATTTGAGGAAATTTCATGTAGAAGGCTCAACAACTGGATTCATCTAATAACAAATGGGGCAGCCTTTTAGAAAAGCATACTATTTTCTTCAAACATAAATAAAACTGATCACAAAACGAATGGAGCTGTTAGTTACTCGAAGCCTTTGTAGCAGCAACAATATGAAAGAAGCTCATCAACTAGTCCATGCTAATAAATAAAACACACGCATACACTCACCTCTCCATGCAGACTTACAGAGATGGTACACAGAGTGTAAGAGAAGAAGGTGTATACCCTGAGAGAGCAGGCCCGGCAGAGAGAGGCGACGACTAAGCTCCGCCTCCTCCTCACGAATGTCCCCAAGGCTTGAGCTTTTCTTCCCCTGCATGGGCTCCTCTTGACGCAGTCTCTCCTCAACACGCTCACGCCCCTCTCCTGGAACCTGAAGGACACCGATCAAACATCAATGGTCAAAGATCAGCTCCTGTCTGTGAAAGTTGGATTCTTGTTCTGTTATTATTCTTCTTTGAGCAAACTTCTTATCCAAATCATCTTTGATCAACACAACACAGGGTGCAAAGCTGACGAGTGGGGGCAGGGAAGGGGTGGAATGAAATATAGGTTCAAACTCAAACAGCATGTACTAACTGTGAAAATAAATAGAAATGGAATATTTTTAAGGTTTATGATTCAGGCATGAGTGCCATTGTATCAGTGCAACAAGCATGTAACATGAAACAAATATATGCTTTTTATTTTATTTATTTTAGCCTCTTATAGCATCTATATCTCTGCCTGTCATAGTAAGTAAAGACAAATAATTTTTAAGATTCTATAAATCGATTTTAAAAACTAATCGAATGATTAATTGTTTATTGGCTTTCTGTTCATTGGTCAGTATCATCAAAATCCACTATCGGTCGACCTCTAATATGAATAAATGAGTAGACTATATAAAATGCATGTAATGGTTTGTAATCAGTTAATATGTTTTTAATCTGTTTGTTGGCTATATTCAGTGTATTAAGAGATATCTTGCAGTTATGTTGATGTTTTTCTCTTTTTTGGGGTTGTTTATTTCTTTTAAAATGCATTTCCATACAAGCACTAAAAAAGAACAAACTGGTTATCAACACTTACCCAGTAACCAATCACTTTTCTCAGAGAGAGCGCCTCGTATGTGGATGCTACACGTTCCCCAACAGCAGATGCACACGACACCACTAGGTTATTTAGCGCTGACCCCATTGGAGTCACAGACTGGGCAACCGGAATCAAGGGGTTACATGTAAAAGCATCAGCAGGGTCACCAGAGAGCTGTGATGGGACACAAATAAACTGGACATGAGAGTTCTGTATAGTGCAATTCAGATTAGGGATGGGTCAGGACGGTTGACTAGTCGCACAACGACCAAGGCGGATAGAGAGGTCGATTAGTGAGTTTATATACATGTTAAGTATTTTGAAGGGATCATTTTATAGACAAAATTTCACAGAGAGAGAATTTTAAATCTTTACATTTTTTAAATTTTTAAAGAAATTCTGATGTAGACTTCTAACAAAACTAATTTCACGCATGCAAGCAAAAGACTTTAGATCAAAAGGTTTTTAAGATCATGAGAAACAAACTTTTGACTGGTAGTGTAGATCCACTTTATGCTTGTTGAACATTCACTGTTAAGCCTAACAAAGAAAAAAAAATTAAAAAAATCAACTTATCAAGTTCAATGCAACTGGATGGGAAAATTTAGTTTTAGTGAGTTAACTGTTTGTGGTGATGTGGGCATGGCCAAGCGACATCTGTGGAGAGTGGCAAGGATTGACACCTGTGGGGAATCACCTCTAACAGCTGTTTTGTGTTGCAGTGAGAGCTGAAAGGGGTTAAAAGGGCAGTCCAGGCCGCCGGAGGAGAGATTGATGCAAGCAGCCAAGTTCATTCACATTCATTTACGTTTTGCTGAAGTGTGTTATGATAAAAAGTGTGTAATAAAAAGACTTATGCAAGACATTTACCCAGCTCTCACTTCCTACTTGAGAATTGATTTGCAGGGATGTTTGCTGGTGGTGTGCAGCATGCCGTGAACGTCAGCTGATGAATCCACCGAACACCCCAAGAGCGCCACTGCACGCCCTTCCATTAATCAATTCCCCTTCGAAAAAATAGGTATGGACCTCGTCGGGCCATTAGAGAGGACGGCATGCAGATATTGCTTTGTATTGGTTCTGACGGACTATGCATCGCGATACCTGGAAGCAGTGCCTCTTGAGCAACATTTCAGCATGAAGTGATGTGGAGGCACTCTCAGAATAATCTCCCGAGTGGGAATTCCGAAAGAAATCCTCACTGATCAGGGCACTACATCTATGTCACATACACTACGCAAACTGTATGAATTATTGGGGATTTAATCTATTCAGACCAGCATTTACCACCTCCAAAAGAATGGCTTGGTCGAAATATATAATCAGACCCTAAAGAATATGATATAAATTCATGCACGAAGACACTCGAAATTGAAGTGGCTTGAGCCCCTATTATTTGCAGTACGAGAGGTCCCACAAGCCTTCACAGAGTTCTCCCCATTTGAATTATTGTACAGGCATAGACTGTATGGTGTGCACGACGTCCGATGGGAAAACTGGGAAGAGTGACCTTCAAACAGCAAAAAAAAAAAAAAAAAAAAATTCAATATGTTCTTGACCTGAGAGCAAAAACTCCACACACTGGGGCAATTAACAAAGGACAATTTGCTCCAGGCTCAAGAACGTTAAAGTCGGCTGTATAATAGGGGTACTCGGCAATGGGAATTTACACCAGGAGATAAAGTCCTTGTATTGCTTCCCACATCGAGCTATAAAGAGTTGGGAAAATTGATCATGAGGTGAAACGAACTGATAGAGGCAGAGCACATCAGATTTACCACCTCAACCTCCTAAAACCATGGAGAGAGGCGGCCCCCATGGCTTTAGCGACAGTGGTTCCGGAGAGGGAGGAGCTCGGACCGGAGGTGAACTTAAGTCACCGATCGAGTCACTTGTGGAGACCACCTCTCACCATCACATATTTGTCCAGTCAATCTGGAGTCTAAATTTGACGCATACCTGAAGCCTCAGATTGATAAGCTGCTTGATCGTTTAGGCGCGGCTCGCTTTTATTCAACATTAGATTTAACGAAGGAATAATGACAGATTCCCTTAACACCAATGTCCCGTGAAAAGACAGCATTTTCCACACCGATTACACAAATTCATGGTGCTTCCATTCAGTTAATTCGTGGCCCCGACTACATTTCAGTGGCTCATGGACCGAATCCTCAGACCGCCGTTTATGCAGCTGCCTATTTCAACTAAATCATTATTTACAGTAAGGATTGGCAACAACATCTGAGGGCTGTCCTGAGGTTGTTAAGATGAGGGACTCATGGCAAACCCAAAGAAATGCACAATTGAGCAGGTGGAAGTAAGGGAACTGGTCTTCCACTTGTGTCATGGGCATGTGAAGCCCCAAATTGATAAGACCGCAGCGATTGCAGCTTGCCCAAGACCTAACACCAAAAAGGAGGTGAGACATTTCCTGGGCCATCACCAGCCCGCTGACTGATCTTACTTAAAAGGGGGATCCGGTTCAGTGGACGGAGCCGTGTCAGCAGGCGTTCAATGCAGCAGGCCTTTACTGCACTCTCCTGACTTCTATCTCCCTTTTATATTGCAGACGGATGCATCGGACAGGGGGTTGGGAGTGGTACTGTCCCAGATAGTCGAGTGGGAGGAATGCCCTGTGCTGTACATTAGTCGCAAACTCTCCCTGAGGGAGACAAAGTACAGCACGATAGAGAAGGAATATTTGGCCATCAAGTAGGCAGTCCTCACCCTCCTATACTGGGGCGTGCTTTCACCCTCTGTTTGGACCTCAATGCGTGGATCGCCCAATGGTATCTGGCTCTCAAGCCTTTTAAATTTGGGGTGGTCCACAGGCCGGGGACGCAGATGACGGTCAATGATTTAATCTCCAGAAATTGGAGGCTTAAGTGACAGAGACGATGATGGGGGTATGTGGTGATGTGGGTGTGGCCGAGCGACCTCTATGGAGAGGAATAGCGGTAAGGATTGACACCTGTGGGAAATCATCTCTGGCAGCTGTTTTGTGTTGCAGTGTCACCTGCCTCTGGTTGTTTTTTTTTTTTTTATTATAAATAATTATAAGATTATTCCAAACTACTTATGCCAACATATCTTTTTCATAAATTTCTGCTTTTAAAAATGCCTTTACTTTTATTTTATTAAATTTATCTACTGTTAGTTACACAAAAATTACTTTGAGCTCAGAAAATGAAACCATGTTCATCCTAAAAAAGGTATATTCAAGTAATTGCTTTGTCTGAACTGCTTTTTATTTTAAATAACAACAGATCCGGACAAAAAAAATTGTCATTAGCCTCTTTTCCACCATTGGATTGAACGGTTTTGAGCACGGTATGGAATGGTTACAGTAGCATTTCCACTTGAGCATGGTTTGGCACTGCAAAATTAGACATTGTTCTCTGCACGGTTAGCTAACAGTACTCAACCATACCGGTGGAATGGGTTTAGTACATGGCAACTCGTTTAGCATATAATAAATCAGGATTTTATTAGTATTGTAACCAAAATTATTTTTTCTTCATGCCTTTTTCATCAGGGAAGTAGATTACTAACTCATTTAAACTCGAAATATATCAATATATCCTATTTTTATATAATACTTACAATATTTTGTATTTTAATACAGTATTTTGTCTTGGAAAGTTTACCTTTCTGCATGTTCGTGTCCAATTTCAAACACAAGCAAATGATGGATACCTCTCGCCTTTTTCTCTTTCCTTTTTACAAAAGACAAATCTGTTACATACCACAGTGGAAAAAGAAACTTTAACCATGCCAGCTGGCACGGATTGGCACGGAATGGTATGGTTTTACAACGAGAACTGTTCGTCCCGATGGTGGAAATGTGACTATTGACTCTCATAGCACATCAGGGTTTATAGAGTTGTTGCATGTGACTGACCTGAGCAGAATGAAGCGTACTGGAGGTCTTGGCCGTGTGCTCTGGCAGCGAGTGATCAGAGAGTCTCTTCAGGTAGGCCTTCACCGCCTGCTCATCAGGGTATGGAGAGGACTTCATCCCTGTTCCTAACGTAGACCCACTTGTGGCCTTACAGCAATCCGGCTCAGTGATGCTGGTCTCTGAGGCTTCAACACAAGCCTCTCCATTAATGACTGGATCTTCAGGCTCATTTAAGCCCGTTATGGACAGATCTGCAGGTTCTTGGCCATATACAGGTGGCTGATTTTGAGGTTCAAAAGCAGGTGTGCTTGAAGAGGGAGGTGTAGATGCAGGGTTGGTGCTGGAGGTAGGTGATTTTGGAATCTCGCTAAGTTCCGAGGGAGAGTTGTTACCTGTCTTACCCAATGACCCCTGATCTGGGCTACCTTCTAAGCCAGATTTAGTCTCAGTGTTCTCAAGCTCAACCCCTTGTGGACAGTGATGGCCATCAGAGATGATAACATGGTCCTCCTTGTCTGTCATTGTGTAGAGCAGCTGATTGCACTGGCCACACTTGTCTGGAGGGGGTTTGCAAGGTTCCTTTGGAGCAGGGAGACAGCGCACTAAAGCCAGGCTGTGAGAGGCACCACATGCCACCTGCAGAACATGCCTTCCAGCCAGGTACTCCACCTTCTGGGGCTTCCAGACAGGAAAAGTTGAGGTGTTCAGGCCCAGCTGGCAGCCGCTCCCCCAAGCCCAGACTTCGTGCATGGCTGAAAGCGCCAGTGTGTGCTCATCCCCACATGCCACCTCCTGGATCTTCACTGTCTGAGAAGGCATGGTCTCAGAGTCAACCACTCCCACAGGGGTGGGGTTAGGGATAACAGAGAGTCCTGATAGGCCACATTGGCCGTGATTGTTTTCTCCCCACATGTGCACGCCTCCATCCTCTGTTACAACTCCGCTGTGGGCGGAGCCAGCTGCCACAAAAACGACACGTTGTTCACTAAGCACCGCCTCCAGAATGGGCTCAGCTGCCACTGATGACCCTTGGTTTTGCTTCCATGGCAACTCACCAAAACTGTAGACTTGTCCCCCTAAATATACAGTAGTAATATAAATATAACTGTACTGCAATCTCATTGCAAAATGTAAAAGTAGCCAAAATGTATTTATTGTAAAATCTTTTCAGAACATGCAGAAGCACATGCTGCAATATGAATTGCTAAGCTTAAAGCAATAGCTCACCCAGAATTTTAATTCTCTCATTATTGACTCACTCTCATGCCATTCCAGATGTTTATGACTTACTTTCTTCTGCAGAACACAAACAAAGATTTTTAGAAGAAAATCTCAGCTCTGTAGGTCAACATAATGCAAGTGAATGGTGATCAAAACTTTGGAACTCCTAAAAGCACTTAAAAGTAATCCATACGACTCCTGTAGTTTAATCAATTTCTATTGAGGTGAATCAATCTATACAAATGGAACAGACCAAAATATAACTGCTTTTTCACTTTAAATATTGACATCAGCAGTCTCCTTAGCGATCATGATTTCAAGCTCAATTACACTTCCAAGTGCCATCTAGCACTAGGAAGTGAAATTGAGCTTGAAATCATGATCGTGCCTGAAGACTGCAATGGCAGGAGTAAAAAAGGAGTTATATTTTGGTCTTTTCTCATCCAAAACCAATTATTGTTTTTATGCTGCCTTTATGTGCTTTTTGGAGCTTCAATGTTTTGGTCACTTTTCCAAATGACCAACAGGGCTGAAATTTTCTTCTAAAAATCTTCGTTTGTGTTCTACAGAGGAAAGAATGTCATTCACATCATGAGGGTGAGTAAATGATGACAGAACTTTCATTTTTGGGTGAACTATCCTTTTAAAAACCTATGTTAATTCCATAAATGTATGTATTTTTTATCCCCTTTTTTCTCCCAATTTTGGAATGCCCAATTACCACTACTTAGTAGGTCCTCGTGGCAGTGTGTTTACTCACCTCAATCCGGGTGGTGGAGGACAAGTCTCAGTTGCCTCCGCTTCTGAGACAGTCAATCCGTGGATCTAATCACATGGTTCGTTGTGCATGACACCGCAGAGACTCACAGCATGGGAGGCAAATGCTACTCTCTGCGATCCATGCACAGCTTACCACGCACACCATTGAGTGAGAACCACTAATCGTGACCACAAGGAGGTTACCCCATGTGACTCTACCATCCCAAGCAACCGGGCCAATTTGGTTGCTTAGGAGACCTGGCTGGAGTCACTCAACACATCCTGGATTCGAACTCACAACTCCAGGGGCGGTAGTCAGCGTCAATACTCGCTGAGCTACCCAGGCCCCCAATTTGATGAAACAGGATATTTAACGAGAAAAGAAGGGTCTGACTTGATCTAAAAGTCAGTTACCAGTCATTAATGCAACTACATACCTCCTGAAACTCAGCTGGCACCCACATTTAAAGAGGTCTTTTCACTGTTATGTGAAAACTAAAGGCCCCTTTGGGAGCATCTCAATGGTAATACTTCTTTTTCTAAACTAACGTAATTTCCTATTTTTACCATAACCTGCGTTATTTGTACGATTTCATAAAGGCTGCCTTATATACAACAGTGGCCTAAAACAATGCCTAAATAGCTGTTTGGCTACTGGTTAACATTAAAAGAATAGTTCACACAAAAATAAAAATTCTCTCATGACATACTCACCCTCCTATCATCCCATATGTGTATGACTTTCTTTCTTCTGTAGAACAGAAATTAAGATTTTTAGAAGAATATTTCAGCTCTGTAGGTCCTCATACTGCAAGTGAATGGGTGCCAACAGTTTTAAGCTCCAAAATCCACATAAAGGCAGCATAAAAGTAATCCATACAACTCCAGTGGTTACATCCATGTGTTCAGACACGATATGAGTGAGAAACAGATCAGTATTTAAGTCAGTTTTATCTCCTCCCTGCCATGTAGGGGGTGATATGCATGAAGAATGTGAATCACAAAAAATTAGAAGAAGAATCAGAAAGTGAAGTGGAGATTGACTGAGCAGGGAAAACAATTTATAGTAAAAAAAAATTGACCCGTTTCTCACCCACACCTATCATAGCGCCTCTGAAGACATTGATTTAACTACTGGATTCATCTGCAGTACTTTTATGTTGCCCTTATGTGGATTTTAGAGCTTAAAATGTTGGCACCCATTCACTTGCATTGTATGGATCTACAGAGCTGAAATATTCTTCTAAAAATCTTCATTCGTGTTCAACAGATGAAAGAAAGTCATACACATCTTGGATGGCATGAGGGTGAGTAAATGATGAGTGCATTTTCATTTTTGGGTGAATAAAACTTTTAACCAAAATCCCACAATGCATAGATGATAAACAAATAGATAGATAAACAAAGGACTTAACAAAATATTAGTGCCTTCCTTGCACCTATTGAATTGCTTAGTCTAATTTGCATGTGTATCCATCTCTTGTTCAAGTGTGAATAATGAATGTATTACCCTCTACAAGCAGAACACCATGTCTAGCCCCGAGGGCAGCCTGGAGCACCGGCCTGGAGAGCAGCACCCTCTCTGGTGTGGTGCTGTAGGAATATCCTCTCCACTTATGGAGCAGACCTCTCTCCCCAGAACTGTCCTCTTCACTAGAACTTGAAACACACCGATACACTTACGTTCAGAGTAGTCATGAGACCATGAATACACAAAGGCTGCATTGTTCTACATTTCCACAAATAGAGGTGCCAATGGGAAGATGCATTCTCACCTCTTGTGTTTCTCCATCTCTAAACATATGCCATGTCACAGCTGGTGCTTTTGTCCCTGTGGATGATTGACCTGTGATTGAACAGGTGACAAATTAGTTAACGCAAGATTCAGCTATCGAACATTATTGTTGCGAATAATCAGAAATTTTAACTTTTAGCCAAATTAAAGTTATCTTGTAGGCTGACATATATGAGGATTTGTTGAAAATGTGAAATATGACTTATATTATTGGAAGCAGTTGTATGAATGAGTTGAAAATGGCAAACCACTCAGTAATGTTTTCGCTTTGTATTTCATCAAGTTCAAGTAAAAGCTTTTATTAAAGGGATAGTTCACCTAACACTGAAAATTCTCACATCATTTACTCACCCTCGTGCCATCCCAGATGTGTATGAATTTCTTTCTTCTGCTTCAAACAAAGATTTTAAGAAAAATATTTCAGCTCTGTAGGTCCTTACAATGCAAGTGAATGGAAATCAACATTTTGAAGCTCCAAAATGCACATAAAGGCAGCATAAATGTAATCCATATGACTCCAGTCACTAAATCCATGTCTTCAGAAGTGATATGATAGGTGTGGATGAGAAACAGATCAATATTTAAATCCTTTTTTACTCTAAATTCTCCTCCCTGCTCAATAGGTGGCGACATGCATGAAGAATCGCTAAAAACAAAAGAAGAAGAATGTGGAAGTGAAAGTGTAGATTGATAGTAAAAAAAAAAAAAGAGCTTAAATATTGATCTGTTTCTCACCCACACCTACTATGTTGCTTCAGAAAACACTGATTTAGCAGCTGGAGTTGCATGGATTACTTTTATGCCACTTTTATGTGCTTTTTGTGCTTAAAAGTTCTGGCCACCATTCACTTCCATTGAAAGGGCCAGCAGAGTTGAGATATTCTCCTAAAAATCTTTGTGTTCTGCAGAAGAATGAAAGTCATACACATCTGGGATGGCATGAGGGTGAGTAAATGATGAGAGAATTTTCATTTTTGGGTGAACTATTCCTTTAATAACTGTATTAGTTACATTGCAGCTGTATCATTTTAAACTATTATTGCAAATCAAATTTAAATATTTGTAACTTAAAATTTTACAATACAAATATATTTAAAAAATACATTGCTAAAAAAAATTATATGCATTTATTTGTCACTGTCACTGAGTATTTCTGTACCCAAGGCCCAGGCTCCATAACTTATTACCTAATAAACAAAAAGTTGAAATGTTTTAAGTCTAAAATATGTGGCAAGCCAAAACTCTTAGTACTGACAGTGTAAACACACACATGTACACACACAAACACACCGATCAGGGCCAAAGGTGGCATGGAGCTGTGTTGAAATCCCACACTGATAAACACAAGAACATTTTGGAATGATCTGGGAGACACTCTAATGATTTGTCATTGTGATCAAATAACACTGATCTTAATTAAACAAACACACACACAACATATGATGAGATCAGAGCACAAATAGGACAAATCTGCAACCTAAAGAGGTGGGGAAAAAATACGACTTAAAGATACTCACAATAACAACACTGCCAGGTCCGGAAAATACAGTAAAACGCCCAGAAGACAAAAACAGCTCTAATTCTTGTCTTATTTGTTGAATTAATACCGTTTAAAATGGTCTAAATGCTGTTTCGGTTATTCTTACCCCAGTATCTCAAATTATGAACCTCTCAAAGAGACAGAACACAATAAATATCGTGTGAATATGTTCGATTTTAAAATACTTCATGGGCGATGAGAAATAAGCTGGCGATGAGGCAGATAGACAGACTGCACAGCGAAGCTCATAATGATGATGATGATCGGGATGTTGTTATGGTGTTGTTGTGAGCGCATTGGCGGACGGAAAGACAAGAAGGACAAAGGAAAGGATGATTTACGCTTTCGCGTTTTCTAGATGGAAGGGGAGAGGTAAGCTGCTTTCTTCATGTTGAGGTGTCTGTTTGCATCAGTATTGTATTCATATAAAAATACTGAAATGATACTGTACAGTACCACCATAGACATTGCATGGAATGTGACACAACCTATATATTAAGGTTTGTGGTCGATCATTTTGCATTTCTTACACTGGCTTTGGCTTAACCCAATCTTTCAACATATGGTTACATCCTATAAGATATACAGGTACTTTTAAAAAGGTTGGCATTTTGGTATTATAAATTCTTTATTTCTATATATCTTTATTATTATTAATTATTGCTAATAACCAAACCTGCTCCTGAATGAAGCCCCAAAACTGCCCCAAAAATGCTTTTTGAGTTTCAATGTTCTGGTGCCTGTTGACTTGCATTGTAAGGGCCAATAGAGCTGAGATATTCTTCTAAAAAAAAAAAAATAATAATTCTTTCAGCAGAAGAAAGTCATACACATCTGCGATGGCATGAGGGTGGATGTGGGAATTTTAGTTAGGGAGAGGAGACCCTTTTTGTTTGCTCGAGATTTGTATAGTTAGAGAGATTTTGAATGGTTAAATGGTAAAATAATATGTGTTTTAACGAGCAGAAGATTCTTCAAAACACTCCTTTTGTGTTCCACAGAACAACATGAGACTAAGTAATTAATGACAGAATTTTGGGTGAACTATACCTTTAAAAATAACATAAATGAAAATGCTTTAAACTCTCTCGCACACTCCTTCTGGCTGTATGCATCAGCCTTTCAAAACAAACCAGGCTGCAATATTTTGCCTCGCTTTATTTTCCAGCCAATTGGGTGGTGGATTACAGAAGAACTCTGATTGGCCTGTGACCACACAAGCACCAGTGGCAGCTGCAGGAGGCAGGAGAGAAAAAGAGACAGAGAGAGAGGTGCGGAGAGACAGGAGGAGAGCTCACAGAGGAATCGCAGGAGGACAGAGGACTCTTCCGAGGAGGGAACTTGTGTCAGTGGGGGTGCTGCTGTCTGCTGTATATCTGCCTGAAGCAGGAAGATGACATGCTGAATAAACGGGTGGTGATCTGGTCCAGGACCTGTCTTAGAATGTCTAGATCACTGTGAAAGCATCTAGCTGTGTCAACACTAGTCCCATCAAGGTCCATCAGAAGCAGACAGCATGCAGAACCTCCGGCATGCAGCCTCTGAGGCCTTCCAGCGTCTTGGTGAGTGCATTTCACCTTATCTTATACATTATACAATCAGCATCAAAATATCTCCTTAAAGGGGTTGTTTTTTGTTTTTTGTTTTGTTTTTCGAAAATGAAAATTCTGTCATAATTTGCTCACTTTCATGTTGTTCCAAAATCAAAAGTATGACTTACTTTCCTCCGTGGAACACAAACATCCTAACGTCTCCTTTTGTGCTCCACAGAGAAAAAAGAAAGTCATACAGGCTCAGAACAACATGAGGCTATCCCTTAAATGATGCATTTTATCGATAGGATAAAAGAGAGTAAACTATTCGATTTTTAAAAAGTGTGCACTTTCGAACACCCGAATCTCAGATGCAGATATATTTACAACTGTATATGACTTGATTCTATTGCATCTGGTCTGTTCTGCATGCAATGTTTACATTTGCATTTTCAGTTGTACATATGAACAATTGGTTCACTTCAGATTGTATTGTTTGTATTTGTATTCTTTGTTGCAGCTGTACTAAGCTGTATGTGGTAAACCATGCTTTGTTGCTTGTAGTAAATAGGGTGAAATGAAAACAACAAAAATGCCCCAGATATTTAAAATGCGTGAGCAAAAAATGCCCCTGCTTTAAATGATATTTTCTATCATTTTTTAATGTTTAGTAATATTCAGTATCGAGTTTAAGGGTTTAGAGACTGTAGTGACCATTTAAATGCATTAATTGCATTGGAAGACAAACAGTCCAAGTCTCCATCAGTTTAACCTGTGGATACAAGACTACACACTGACCTACACAGCAGAGATGTTGTCCCTGATTTACTGCATGGCAGAAGTGAGATTGTGAAGGCTGTTTTGTTGTCTTGGGGAGGAGGGAAGGGCAGGTTCCAGCAGGTGGGGGGAAATTAGCTTGTTACAGCATCTGTGTCCGTCTCTTAAGAGGTAAGAGGTCGGACAGTGAAGTAAACTGTGTGTTATGTGTGGAAAAAAATGGCATTGACTTTCAGTAGGTGTTTCTGGACCTGTGTTTAAGCACATTTTCCTCACCACATTTTTCTCAAGATAGTCCCTTATCACTGACCATTACTGTCCAGTAGAGCCAAGTTTTGTGCATTTTTCTCAAAACTTACAGTTTATGTGATTTTCCTGAGCTGACTGGCCTGAAATCAGCTTTTTTTCAGTAAGCTGCCTAGGTCAATCTGTTGAAAAGACCAGCATACATTGTAAAAATTAGTAACATGAATTGTTTCCTTAAGTAATTATTTCTAACTGACCTAACCCAAAAATGTGTTTTGTTATGTAACTTAAACTAGTTGGGTTAATTCAGACAGGTTACATGTTACTGTAAATTTTATTTTTGACTTAAATAAATCCAGTAAAAGTTTGACATATACTCATACTCATGCTGTTCCAATCCCTTATGAATTGGTTTCTTAACATTGTGTGACCCCACATCCTCATGTGCATACTTTATGTTTTGTCTTCGCTATACCATATGCATAATAAAATGTAATATAAACCGACTGATCTCAGTTCAGGACATTCTTCAACACACATGTGACCAAACAACATGGTGCCGATCACAGCGGAGTTCGTCTACTGTACATCCTACAAAAACACATTTATTTCACCCATGACTAATGTGTAAGAGATTTTCACAAATTTTTTTATTTATGATATATTTTTTCAATAACACGTTTACAATTTTAAAAATTAACAAATTTTATAACAATTGTCCATCTTACCTTCCAGAGTTTTTTGCAGTGCTCCCAGGTGAAATGATGTGCCCAGGGTTTGTCTTGATCCCTGACAGGCATGCCGAAATATGCCTTGTAGGCCTCTCACATCTTAGCAGATGTTTCCACAGAATACTTTTTCACTCTTGTCTTGATAAATTGGCTGCAGACATAGCAAAATGCTTCTGCTGGATGCTAGCAGCCTCTTGATGCCATCTCAGAAAAATGCAGATATATATCAACTTAGGCAGCTGGAACTAAACTGAACTGGTGGGCTTAAGGCCCTTGTATTTATCTACTATTTTTGCAAAGATTTCAAACAAACTTCTTTCACGTTGTCTTTATGGGGTATTGTTTTTAGAATTTTTTAGGAAAAGAATGAATTTAAACCATTTTTGAATAAGGCTGTAACATAAAAAATTTGGAAAAATTTAAGCGCTGTCAATACTTTCCGGATGCACTGTATATTACTGGAAATTCTAGAAAGTTCTAGAAGTTACTTCAAGTTTACTCCGCACTGACTCTATCTGGAATGTTCTAGAAAATAGGTAAATTACAAAATATCACTGTCCTGGTCACAAAAGCATTTTATGCAGGAATAATAACCATTTTCTATACTTTTGAGGCATAAGCAATTATGAAATAACACTTACTAAAAGAAACAAAATAGTTACACTGTGTCTTTCTATAGATTGGTATTATTTAAAACTTCACAAATGAGTCCCGCTGTTCCCATATGAGGACATCAAAGGGAAACATGTCTTAGGAGGTTAATGCAGGTCAAATTTTTCTTTTGCAAGGTAAAATTCCACCGCAGAAATACATTAATCTTAATGGGAATCCACGCAATCACTTAAAATACAAGTATTGATATGCAATTTTGCTGTGTTGTCAAATAGGAAGTCGCTTGGTTTGGCAATGACCTCTGTGTGGGCAATGTTTCATACTGCTTCATTGAATATTCACAAATTGACAAGGAAATAATTTTACACACAAAGTTTCTTTATACATTTCACTCTCCCAGAGTATTGTAACCAGCCCTGCTCAACCCACTTTCAGCGGGATTTGAACCGGGGTCTCCGGCATTGGAGGTGGGCATGCTAACAAAGAGTCTAAATGCTACAGCCACTAGCGTCAGTCGCTAGTGCGGCTCTTGAAGCCAGGGGAGTGAGATGTACACATACCACACAGCCATCGTGTACCAGCTGGCACCCATTAC